>JAWZYT010002264.1:12500-157500 GCA_034508575.1 Petrolisthes manimaculis
AATTATTATGAATGAAGGCGACCCGCTGGAAGGTTGAGGTTTGAGTCCAACCTAAGAAGCACACACGGCCCAGTCACCGGCACAACAAACGTAGAAAAGAGTTGACACGACTTTTGAATATCTCACAATTAGGCGAATGTACAATATCATGAGGCAGAGAATTCCACCACACAAACAATGGGGATGAAAAAAGTTCGAGAGTACCGAGACATTAAATGGCCTAATGTAATCAATGGATTTTATAGAGATGAGTAAGAGCGCCCACCATGTCTATATAATATTCAATTACAAGTCCGGCAGCAAATACCGAATCTGACTAAATTATATAAGTCAAACTTATTAAATATAAATTAATACAAGAGCAGGTGGTATGCCACAACTTTACACCACCAGAGAGAAAACGCATATATACAACTTATAAATACAGGAATATTATACCCAAGACATACAGTACGTGATGCCAGGGGGAGGGGGGGAATCTGTACATTTTCATCAGGATAAACAAAAATTACACCAAAATGTACTACAGCTGTGAACTTACCTGATATATCACTGCTACCTTCCATCATCCATCCATCCACTCACGGGTTGAAGGACGAGGGATGAAGAGGTTGTATGTATGTACTGTACGTGTGGTTTTAATAACTGGTAGAGTATAGTTAATTGTTTGTTTACAAGATGCAGTATAGCCAGATTTTCTAGTAGTTGAATGGCTCTCGTGCATGACTTGTGGACACTTAATACTCACACCAATTACGGACCTTATTATTTCATTGACGTAGGACGGAATGGCTTATATATTTAATTGTGTTTAAGGTCACATCGATCACTATAACCCATCCGTCTTTCCATACACATACACACCGAGGAGTTACGTACAGAGAGATTATAATGGAAAGACTGCAACACTATACTCGACCTGAAAGACCCTGTAGGCAACCACAAGGGAGACAGTAAGGAGACATCATTCACGAAGGTAACAAGAACATGAAGGAAAACCCTTCAAAAGCTCCGGCTCTTAATGATTCAAGTGAAATGAGTGAGTGAGTGAGTGAGTTGAACCCCTTTTAAGAAATGGTCGACCCAAGAAGAATGAGTGAGTAAGTGAGTCATTTGAAGCATATTAGAAGTTGTCGCCCCAAGAAGAATAAGAAGAATAAGAACAAGAACAATAATTACGATAAGACCTTGAGCTCTCGGCTGAGGCCGGAGCTAAAAAGGACCACAGAGGAAATTAAAGTAGTTGGCTCGGGTCCGAAGGTGTACCCAAATCTATCCAGGCAATATCACACTACGGTACCACACCATAGTATACACCATGAATGTTTTTGAACATGACCAGTATAGAGGGCTGGGGGTTGGAGGATGGGACTATAGAGGGCTGGGGATTTAAGAAAGAGACGAAAGAAAGCTGGAGGTTGAAGGAAGAGACGAAAGAAAGCTGGAGGTTGAAGAAAGAGACGAAAGAAAGCTGGAGGTTGAAGAAAGAGACGAAAGAAAGCTGGAGGTTGAAGGAAGAGACGAAAGAAAGCTGGAGGTTGAAGAAAGAGACGAAAGAAAGCTGGAGGTTGAAGAAAGAGACGAAAGAAAGCTGGAGGTTGAAGAAAGAGACGAAAGAAAGCTGGAGGTTGAAGAAAGAGACGAAAGAAAGTTGGAGGTTGAAGAAAGAGACGAAAGAAAGCTGGAGGTTGAATGAATTAAGAGTCTAAAGAAAGCTGGAGGCTGAAGAAAGAGACGAAAGAAAGCTGGAGGTTGAAGGAAGAGACTGAAGAAGGTCGGGGATTGAGAATGAGACGTGGTGTGAGGGGGGGGGGGGGAGAGGAGACAGCTGAAGACACAAGCATATCCTCCTCCTCCTCATAATTGTTCCGTAAACAAACCGTATCGTTAAATGGAAAATGGGATGATGTTGACAGAATATAACAGAACCAAAAACAAAACATTTACAAGAAATTGAAAATGGTCGACTAAAAAAAACAAAGCTACAAATTCACTCACACACGCACAGAAAAATAAGCAACACCTCACCACCACAGAGTCAAATTACACACTGAGTAACTGAGTGAGTCGTGTGATGAATGAACCTTCCCTCAGTGTTCGTCTCGTCTCGAATACAGTGACACACGGGGTCCAGTTGCCAGCTATAGACACACAAGTAACATTTATTATTATTATTATTATCATCTTATAGTTTTCACGATGTTTTCCCTTTGTCAAATATACGAGGATGTTATAAAATTAATAGTTCCGTTGTTTACTTTATATTGTAGATACATTATCGTCCATTTGTTTTATATTAATTGGGTAGGTGAGTACTGTAGGGTGTATGTGCTTTACTGGTTCATTGAATGTGTTATTTCGAAATTTACAATTCGACTCACCACCAACTGTTTTTGTTTCCATAACTCCGTTTAGTCAGTTATTATTATTATTATTACCCGGATTATTTCGTAACTGTTATAATTAAATGATGTACAGAACATTTTAAAAACAATTTGATGTTATTAACTGTCATCAAATTAAACATTAAAGTTGAAAATATGGAAAGCGTAATCTGCTGGATCCTTCCAACCTGTCCATCCCTCGGAGTCTCCCATTGAAATTGTAACAGGCACTTTTGGAAATAGAAAATTGTAAAAAAAAGAAAAAAAAAAAAAAAAAAAGGGAAATAGTCGCCATATTTAGTCGGTCTCAAATTATATAAAAGGGCCCGACTGAAAGAGCATTATTTCTCTAGCAGAAATAATAGCAAAAACCCACAAGATCAAGATAAAAACAAATATATATATTGGTGTATGAGGTGCAAAATAAAGATTAAAATATAAGGTGCCGTTGTAAAGGCAATATTTCCCATCAACCATTGAAATTGTAACAAGCATTTTTGGGAATAGAAAATTGTAAAGTAAAAAGGGAAACAGATTAAGATAAAAAAAAATATATATAAGTTTATAAGGTGCCGTTGTAAAGTCAATATTTCCCATCAACAACATAACCAATAGTTAAGGGTGAGTACAGTACAGCATTTCAGTTTCTGTAAGTGGAGGACTGATCAGTCAGGACTCCCATCGATTACACAGAGCTGAGGTTATGATGGCACCTTGGTATTGTCAGTCAGTGTAGGAGAAAAATGCACCCATTGATTACACAGAACTGTGAGGTTCTGATGGTGATAATCACAATCAGAACCTCATTATTTCCACCACTTATGCTTCATAGGGCTTGGGGTTGGGACTCACTGGTTTAAAGGCACTACTAATTAAAGAATTACATTACCATCCACTCCATTCCCCCAATGTTGTCCTACCTTTAGTGGATGAATTGACCTTACTGTTCCTGGATAAAATGTCCACTGCACACTTAAATATAATACAAAATTTCACAAAGAGGTGAAATATTGGCAATATTTCCATGAAGAATGAGGGATTGAACTTTTCATAGAATTTTGTGTTGATATATAGGGTGAGGTGGCTGGAGATGTTAAAAGTGCTAGGAAACTTGTACTATTTATTCCCTGATTGAGTTAGCAATTGTCTCTCTTGCTTAAAATTTATGATTCCCTTTGACAGAATACTGTATCTGTTGTTCCTGTTTGGTTGTGGAGAACTTTGTCCTGGTGTTGGAATAGAAAGAAATGTGTGCACTATTAGTTTCTGAATTGTGTAGAAAAATATTAAGACTTTCCACATGATAATCTGAATCAACTTTTCACCAGTATCAAGCTATCCATATGACCAACATGAACACAGCAAAATTGTCAAAAACTGGTGGGTTTGGCAGAGCCTAGTGGTTTTTTTTTTTATTAAATGCTTCTCCTACCTAACAGTCCAGTTGAGCTGAATGAAATTAATTGCATTAAACAGTATAAAACTATAGTGACATTGCCTTTTTAACCTCTGCCTAGAAGTTACTTGCAAATAATATACAAATTTTGAAACCAGTAATACAAATTGTTGCTAAATGAACCACAAGTAGGATTGAAACTATATAAAACCTTGACCCAAAGTCTGGTTATCTTAACCGGTTGAATGAATGACCACATTATAGTAAATCTCCCAGGCTCTTCACTTGTCAGCAGGTAAACTTTCAATCTGTGAAGAAAATGTTAAATAAGAGGGTCTATTAACTGCTCTATTGACATAAAAAACTTATAAGTTATTTAAATAAATGTATTAAAATCATGAATTATATATTTGAAAAGTCAATCTGATTTTTTCACAAGATGAGTATTAAGGGCATAATGATGACAAAAGCAGATACAGTGTCTTGCAGGACTCTGGTAACAGTATTTAGTTTAGCAACAGCAAAGCTAGAGAAGTACTTTTTTTATCCTATAATAAAAAATATGTAAGGTTGTGTAAGGTTGTCATAGACAGGATACAGTGTGGTGGGAGGCCTCAGTTAGGCAGCAGAAATGGTCAGTGAAACCGAGAGGAGAATCAAGGCTGCTTAGCAATGAAGACTTTATACCACAATGGAGAGTAGCACTGAGAAAAGGATTGGTTTAGAGTAACAACCATATGAAAAGGTTAGGAAGATCAAATAGAACTAAAACACTACTCACGGATGGAAAAAATGAAAGCATGAAGGAAGGAATATAGTTAGGAATAGTTAGGAATCAACGTATGGCACTGAACCAAATGTTAATATGATTGATTGGCTTTAGAGGAGTCCAGTAAGTGCAACACATACATGAATGATTATATCTCCATGGCAATGATTAAAATTAAAATTTAATGTTTCAGGTATGACTGCCAAGATGAAGTATACTGGAGAGTACATGCTTTATAATGGTTCAGAATATGTCCGTGCACTTTGGAGAGTGGAGATTTAAGGCTGACTCCACTCACTTAGCATTGCGAGTGTCCTTTCCCATGATGTATGACACCTCAGTTTATTGCATCAAAATAGTTAATAAGCAACATCTCTACTCTCTGCCTCCTTCCTAGATGGGTAGCAAGGCAGGAGAAGAATATCTGGCTATAACAAGACTACTGAAGGAAAATGTACCGGTATATCTCCATTCTCCCAAGCTGTCTGACATTATATCCTCCTCATCCATTGTACTTTATGAACTCAACAGTCACATTTCCATTTTAACCTTTGTCATAATCTTTATATCTACCACAAAGATTCATTGCCACAAACTTATTATCTACATTCATTTTAGATCTTGCTCTCTGCATTCCTCTAAAAACCAGTCACGTTGAGATTTACCACATTCCTTCCCTGACCATTCATTAGTTCCTCAAAATACAGTACTCCATAGATCTTACTTGTCTGCCCTTTGCATCCGTATGGTAAATGTTTGGTTAACATGTATACCGGGAAGTGTCCACACTCCTTCACAGTGATGCCTTGATACTCGAGGTCTGCAGCGATGTGGATGTTGGGCAGGAGACGGCAATGTTTGAGCAGGCTGGGCTGATCAGGGCAAAACATAGTGAAATCAGCACAATAAACGTAAGAAAGAGTCTGAGCCAGAGTGTTAAGGTGCACACAAAATCCTTGGCACAACATTTTGAAACACTGAAAACATTACAGAACTCAAACACAACTACAGTATAGTGGAGAGCTCCAATTATGTGGCTGCTTGAGCAAACTTTCTTCTTCTGACCTTACAACAGGGTGAGGCACATTTATCTGTGTTTATTTCGACTACACTGTCACACACATGAAACCCACTATTTTCCAAGAACTATCCCTCTTATAAACTCACATATCCATCACTTCAGAACTCTTTGATGATCATGATTCAAATTTTAGAAATACAGTACGTACTCCCACTGACCACTTGACATTTCCAGTTAGACAATTCCCTCAAAGAGATGTTCCCCAATTAGACGTTGTCCTAAATAGATACTTACCAGAAAAATCAGTAAGAGTTCTAGTCCAATTGGTGTGGTGAAGAAAGGTTGTGGTGTGTGGATATCCCTCTGTGACCCATCAATCAATCTGTGTCAACACTCTGTAAAGCTAGAGCAAGACACCTCCTCACTCTTGCATTCTCTTCTTTTGTATTAACTTCCGAAGTTAAGTCACAGTTCCATTACCTGACTGGTATGATACAGCCATTGCAACCAACAAAAATATTCTTACAATGAAACTGTACTGTACATTATAATTTCAAAAAACGAAATGCAGTTTTACACAATATTTACAAAACTTTTGAGGGGTTGTATACTCTGGCAAAGGAACAGTACCCTTCTTTATATGGTGGCTAGTATGTAAAAAAAAAATACTTCATTCCTTGTCACTTCAATATATCTAGTATCCTACGAGACAAGTCTTTTTTCCTGCCATCTTGACATTCAACAAGATAATTCAACAAAGGCTGGACGGGATGTTTTTTTAGCACTGCTTTGCCCCGCTGGTTGTTAGCCACCAGTGACCACAGGATGATCAAAGCGAGATCAGTGTTATCCTCGGCACACTCTACAAAGCCAAGGACGGCCCTGATGAGGTGATTTGATGCCAGGAGGGAATGCAGGGCGTGGTGGTTGAGCGACATGTTAGCCAGAATTTTCAGGGCATCTGTTTGCAGCCTGTCCTGGTGAGTGAGGTCAAGGATCGTGTCCACCCAGCCAACTATCTTACACAGGGCCATCTGAGACTCATGGTGTGTCGTGTGGAGGACTAGGAATCTGGCAAGTGGTTGGCTCTGTTCGATGGCTATTCTTGACTCCAGCCAACGGATGACTGTGCTGACTATATCGAGCTTGTTCATGACATAAACACACTCTTGCAGTCTGGCACAGTTTGTTAAAATGGACACACACAAGATAAAGCTTTCCCTGGAGAGCTCATGAACATCTGAGGCGGACACTCTCCTGCAAGAAAAGAGTCTGGTCAGCAGCTGGGTGACCTGGGTGGTAACGCAGGATAGGAGGGGTCGCTTGGTCCGTGAAGTGCTCAGCAGGACCCCTGGAAGTCCGCTGGTCCGGGTCAGCACAAGGCAGGCCTGGTGGTGTGCCGAGGCTGTCATCACAAACCTGAGGATGGCTGTGAGGAGTGAAGGTGTGTGCAGAGCGGAGGTCCAAAGTGGGTGGAGGAGGGGTATCAATGTCTCACTGACTTTCTCGTCGTATCTCCTGCCCTCCACCCAGTTTGTGGCCACCTCCAGGTTTTGTACTGCAGCAGATACATATTCCTTCACATCTTTGTTTTTCATGAGGTTGCCAGTGATGTGGAGATTTATGCTACTCAATTTTTCATGGATTACTTTGAAGGGTTGTGTGACTTGTGGAAGAAGGAAATTTTGTAAATGGAAGGCACAATCTTTGGCACTCTGGGATATGACAAGTAATAGTTTGAGAGCATCCAGTAACTGGCGTTTGAGGTCTGGTCTAACCTTTGTACTTTTGGCCAGACTAACATCTGAATTATTGTTCTTGTCCTGACTGTGTGTGTTTGGCAGATCACAAACAAGATGAACAATGTGGCTGGCAAGTTCCCAACCTAAACATATATTGTACCCATCTGATAACTGTGTGTGGTCATCCAGTGCTCCAGTAATGGCTGTTCTTAAGTCTGTCTGTGTTACTAAAGGTTCATGATGAAGCACATCTCTCAGAAGGTTGGTCAGGAAGGCCCCAGCGGCAGACTGTAAGGCGACTGGGAAAGAGGAGTGGAGAGCAACAACAATGGGATGGAAGGTGAGTGCCGGAGAGACACTGATCCACTGGGCAACTCGTATCGCCCCCCAACCTCCCCCACACACCAGAGCATTTAGAACCTCCAGACTTACTAAGCAAAGGCTGGCTTTGCCCACTTCTGATGACAGCACAATTAACGTGAGGTGCACAAGGCTAGTATCCTGTGCCAGGTAGTGTGCCTCTGATGGCTTGTGTTTGAGCACGGCACCAATCAGTACCAGTGCTGTCTCAGTGACCTGAAGGTGAAGGGATGATGTCCTGATGTTGCACACAATAAATCGCAGGTGTTTAATGAGGAGATCCACTGTACCACATGACAGCAGCTGTGGAATGACATCAGAAGGTTTAAGCAGTATAATATTCACCAGCAACCTCAGGAGTATTTCATACAATTCGAGCGACACTGTCTGTCTGCAACCTTCATTCCCCCCACCTCCCTGGTCCTCATCATCTGGCAGGTCACAGAAGGTACTGAGATGAGACAGTGAGAGGTCCCACTCTCCCGGGGCTTCAGGGTGCTCCACAGTGTGCTGGTGTTGGAGGGCATTCAACCGCACCAGGGTTGAGTGCACTTTGTGGTAGAAGTCCGAGTGCAAGAGCAGAACTATCAGGGCTGGCAACCCCTCCACACTCTCCTGGAAATTAAAACGGTACATAAGTAAACTAAGTGGTGACTCCTCTGGGTACTCTTTCCAAATTTTTGAATGAATGAACAAGTATAAGAGATGGCACAACCCTCTTCCAGAATATTGTATAATAAACGAAAAAAATAACACAGTACATAATATATATACAGCATAAAAAACAAGTCCCCAGTGAGGCCAGCCCTGACTTACCCCTGTCAGAGTGTCAGCCACCACAGGGGAGGTCCAGGGATGTGAAGGGGAGGGAGGGCACCGGGTCAGCTGCAGGAGGAGTTCACACGCTGATGACCTCACCAGACAACTCTTGGCATCGGGTAACAGGTAACTGTTAGGGAGAAGGTACAGTTACATTCTAAAATCTGGTCTGCTGCCCCCAAAGGTCAGTGTAGTAGCCTGGCCTGTGTGTGGAGCATTATGGGTAATTCATAGTTTTCATCATCCATATAATCAGTATATGACCTTTCCAAACCAGCTATTTTCCTCCTCCATTCTTTCCACATGTAAGAACCATCTTGGACGAGTATATATTATATTGAGCTTAAGCATTGCAAATCATACAGCACTGAACCCAAACAATCACACATTCCCATGCAAAGAAACATGAGCAAGTTACCCAGCTTGGGAATTTTTGAGCATCACCAACCTGAGAGCGGCCCCCCACACACCTCCCGACACCTGAGTCAAGTTGTTGCGCAGGGCCTCAGCGCCTCGCTCGTGTCTTGCCACCGCCGCTGCCAGACTGAGACCGGAGCTTGAGATGAGTGTGTCGCGGTGCACCCACAATGACACCAGCCACTCCCACCCTCCCTCAGTCCCCTCAGCCTCCTCCTCTTCCCACAGTGCATTCAGAACCTGGTAATTAGGTGAGTTAAATGTCCTATTTTAGCAGAATCAAAGCTCTAGATGCCTCCAAACCGTGTCACAATTATAGGACTTCTATACTGAGGTCAGCTGCTTCCTGCCAAATTTTAATGCATTTACAGCCCACATCAATAGCAGTCACTCCCATTCTAACTCTTGAGCTAAAGTACAGGTATCAATTCAGGGTCAAATTCATGTCTTGAAATGGTAATTGTTTATACTGCTGCTATATTAAGACGTGTTCATCTAGAGAGGTAATACTGATAATTCAAATGTGTACAATATTCCGATCACAAATTCTCCAAGAAAATGCCCAAGCTGCAAACACTTCACAGAAAACTATTAACAAGTACTTATCCGAGTTGTTGCGAGTTGGCTGTCTGACCTTGTGAGTGTGAGGTGTGGTGGGGTGTGAGAGTACATTGGTGATGATGAGAGCACAGTGGAGGGTGACGCCACGACCAATGTATGAATTGTGTGCCCTCCCCCGGCCCAGATGGAAGGCCTTGATCAACCTGGAGGAGGACATGGCAGCTTGAATGAAGGTAGTCTGTTTACGTCTGGCTGACCCATTGGGGATTATGGTAACAGATAAATGTAAAAATAAGCAACTAGCAATACAGTATTTGTCAGTGATATTGGATTCAGTATGGTACTGTATTGATATCGAGGATCTTTTTAACTAGTTTCAAATCCTGGTGAATTCTTACTGTAAGTACCGTAATAGAAGAAATGGCACTTTAGAAAAAGAAAAAACCATAATAAATATTATTACTATTATATCATTATTGCTATACACTGGTACCATACTGGCATATGTTGACACAAAAACAGACTTACCTAACACATGCAGCAGTCAGGGTAGGTGCCAGGTGCTCAGACAGGCTCTTTGTGGTGGCGGTGGTGTGTGTCAGGCACTCCAGTGAACACACCAGTACACCTGAACACAACTTTATTTACATTTTCTCATATACTGTAGTTGAAACAGCAACTGAGGTGAAGCATTCATTACTTTAGGGGAAAAAAATCATGACAGTTTACAGGAGGGTTATTGATTCCATCATACAAAACTATCTGAGGGAACAAATCACCTCCATGTTACTAACAGGGGATCTGTTTGTGGTGATATAGTTTGGAGGGTATGTTAGCTCTCCAATTTACCAAAGAAATTTTCCCCTTAACCCCTTGGCTGTAATGTCTTAAGCTAGTAATTTCCAACAGATGGCAGTGAATATTACTCATTATGTGTGGTGCCCGTCACGACTTACCCAGGTTGTAGTGCTGATGGTTGGTGCTGGTGTCAAGGAAGGGAAGGAGGGATGACACCACCACTGCTGCCACTTGATCACACAGCTCCATTGTCTCCCCATCATCACCAGTCTTATGGATACGACGGCAGAACTCGAGGGAATCTTGAATAAGGCGGGTGACGGAGTGGAAGAGACGGGCAGACAACAGGGAACGCGGGGAAGATTCTCGAGGCTGCCATCTGACAGAACCTGTAATTGTCTTGTGTTTCAGCCAATGGAATACAGTACAGCAAACCCTCTTTATACACTGCATCCATAACACTTTCACCCCAACAGCTCTCCCCATTGTTTGACCAAAACCTGTAAAAGTACTGTACTGCCCACATAACCACAGGCAATAATCTCCTACAAAGGTATGATTGGAGAGATATCCAGGGCTGTTAAAGGCATTCCAATTCCTTCAAACTATGCCAGAAAACAAAATAATCACCTCTTCATTACTAACAGAGGATTTATTTCATGTCAAAGTTTTGAGGATTCAGTAACCCTCCAATTTATCATTATCAAGATTTTCTCCCCTTAATTCAAGGGTTTACTGTACCTGAACACTGGAGGGTATGATGCAGAGCACTGGTTGGGTTGGCAAGCTCGTGTAGAAATAGTTGAAGGTGTGGAGGGCAGACCTTTACTTCTCTTCCAGACATGTACACCTGGAGGCAAAAGTGGGTTTGCTGTCATATGTTAAGTGGGTTGTGGAGTCATATAAAACTGCATCCTAACAATCTTTAAAGGGAAAACTCTTGATAGTATATTGAAGAGCTACAGAATCCTCCAAACTAGATCATGAAACAGATCCTCTATTATCAAATTTAGGAGTTATTTTCTGGCATAGCTTGGAGGAACCAATTGCCCTCCAATTTACCAAAAGGAGGTTTTCTACTAAAAAGTATTATGCACAAACTCACCCTGGCTTATATACACTAACTACAGTACATTACCTGGACACAGACAGAGAGTGAGGTCAGTAAGTGGACAAGGAGCTGCTCATCCACACTGGAGTTTGGTGCAGACGTCAGGAAGCGTTGGAAGGTTTGGCACCACTGCGGCCAGGTGAACACATCTTCTTTCTCACTGCATTCCTCACGCAGTTCTCTCTGTAAATAATAGAACTGCAATTATATTCAGGCACATATATGTAACTGTAATTGTAGATCATGTATGAATAAAACAATGCCCATGGAAGTTGTGTACAATGAGAGTTTACACACTACCTGCTGAACAAGAAACCTGAGGGAGGTGGCATTGCTCTTGACATCCTGGTGTGAAGTGGCATTCTCTACATTCTTGAGGAGGGAGTCCAGCACTAGCCTGTACACGGACGACTTGAGTACATCCACCTCTGTTTGACTCATCTGTAATGTGGCTGAGAAGTTGAGGTCTTGCTGGTCTTGTTGGTCAGGTGTAATGTGCTCCAATCCACCTTGGGTGTGTCCGGATGCCCAAACAGCCCGGAAAAACTCCAGGGTCTCCGCATCTCCTTCCTGCAGCAGTTGGTGGACTGCCCTCATCTCTGCACACAGGCCAGCTTCCTCCATCCAGGGACTGGACTTACACACAAAGGGAAGCTGTATGTTTGTGATGACCAGCTCTGGGACTGACAGCAAGTTCCTGTTTGTCCTTTTCCTAATTCTCCCTCCTGTTGCTTCCTCTTCCTCTTGGTCTATACTATTATGTGTTATGATGTCACTGAACACCAGCAGTGCTAGTAAACATGATGCCTGACATCTCGTCCGCTCATCAGTGTAGTACAACAGTGCAGCTGGAAAGGATTTTCCTAAATTAATATACACATTACCTACACAAAAGGGTGAAAGAAAGACACTGTATGAAGGAATCTTTAATGATGGCATTTCACTCCTGCTTCTTGAGGTCAAAATACCAGCCAAGGGAAGCTTCTAGAATTATCCCATATGGTTTCAAGTCTCAACTCTGAACATTTCTCAATGACCCCATCTTTACCAGATTACCTCTCCCTTGATTTGACACCCATATTATCTAGAAAACTCCTACAACATGGAAGAATGACAAGTAAAGGAGGATTCCTTCCTTAATCTAAAAATATTAGGTGATGTATTGATTAAATGGAGTTGGCATAGATGCAATATGCAATTAGTACATTGCATACATTAAAAATTGATATGGAAATCAAGTTCAGTTACAAACTGTAACTTTTCAAACTAGCTTGCTATTATCAGAGTTGTGAAAGAATTCCCTTAGATTACTAAAGAATTATTGCAATTGTATGATAATCACTTCCTCCAACCTGCCAGGAAACAGATCACTTAAGTGTACAAGTTGGGGATCAGTTTTACAGCATACTATAGAGGAATATAAAAAACCTCCATTTCGTGTACATATATCGACCCCTTTGACATGGTGATGACAGACCAAGTGATTGACTAACTGACTGACCTCGTACAATACAGAGGAGGAAGACTGGGTCGTGCCTGAGTGTGTGGACCACCTGTGGGGAGTGTGTGGCCAGCAGTCTCAACACCTCCACTGCCCCGGGTATTAGGTCCAGGGTCAGGTGTCCATTGCCCTCTCGCTGTGGAGAGTTGTATGTACTGAGATTCATTGGCTGGGACAGGACACTACAAAGCACATACAGTATATCTACCTAGTAAAAATCCACTGGTTCCTCTATTTCCATTCTTAGCTTTGTAGTGAATGGTAAATAAATCAGCACAAATTTCTGCAAACTCAATAATATATAATGATGGATTCAACTCAAAACAAGTACTGTACTATACAGTATTCAAGGTCATATCAGACTAGCAGGATTTTAGACTGCCTGTGTAATCCAAGTGGTTCTGCTAACCTTACCTTCAACATGCCAATAAAACTATGTATGATGTACTGGAGTGAGCAGAGTGAGAAGAATGGCTGGTGTAGTGTGGTATCCTCCAGTAGAAAGGCCAGCTGGGACCAGGCCACCTTGCGTATGCTCCCTGACACTCCCTCACTCACCATCAGCTCCACCACCTTTGCCAGCTGACTCTCCTGGGTGGAAATGAACATGATTTTGGACCTCCCTCACACTATTCTCACTTTACAGATGAAGACTTCAAGCAGGGTTCTTGTCTTCAGTCCTCATTTCTCAAATTAGAGGAAAAAAATAAACACCATTTGAAAAGCCAAGGGGAACACACAAATAAATCATGGAAGAAATGATGATGACTGGTACACTGGCTCCTCTGGTCAAACTTAAGAGCTACTGAATCCTTCAAACTATGCCAAGATATATAGTTCAGTACTTAGCCATACTATTGTCAAACTACTTTGAGTACAATGAGCACAGATACATTTTGAGTTATTATTCAATAAACCCAAGAAATGATGGTAGGGTTTCAAACTGCTTTAGTCACTCCATTATGTACTGCCAGGACACTCACTATTTAGAATGGTAACAGACTTAGATTTCCACTGACTGAAAATCTCTGCAATTATTTTTTTACTACACGCCAGACCAGCTATAATATCAACTCACCTCAACTGTCATGTTGCCTCCAGTAAAAAGGAGATTAATTGGCTGGTGTCCTATGAAGAGGTCATGGTGGAGGGTGAAGGAGAAGGTGTCTGGGTCGGGGAGGAAAGTGTGGGAGGTGAGGGCCAGCTTCTGCACCACCTGAGACACAAACTGCACCCGTGTCTCCATCTTACGTAGAAAAAGACCCTGAAGGTGATACCGCAACACCTGTCCACACCAGACAAAGCAGTTACTGATAGTTGGCTTTTCTCTAAGTGAAAGTAAACGACCTTATGTCTAACTGGCTGATGTGTGCCCTCTGGGTTATGCAGATCTTCCTTCTGTCATCATCACAACAACTATAAATCATGAAATCAATTGTTAAATATTTGTAATCAGTTCTGGTAAACAAGTTATAATGTTTCATAATAATTCACAGGACAACAACAATAATAAGAATGCTAACATATATAGTAATCCAAAATATGTTTGCATAGGCAGCCACTAAAAATAATAACCTACAAAACATATTACAGGAGGATCTAAGACTTCTTTTTGAGTCAACGTTTCCCCTCTGGTTACAATAAAACAATAGACAGTATGCACACCTCTATGTTCTCCAGCGTTGGGTCATATCCAAACACAGCGATGGGCAACTTGTCAATGGCACGACCCAGGGAAGTAGAGTGGTTGGCAAGGCAGAGTAGGTGAGGGAGACACTGGCACCAACACTCCCTGGCAGCCTCCCACACTCTCTCTGTCATCAGCAGTTGACCTTTGAGTGTGAAAAGCAGGATGTCCTTGGATAGGTTGGTTATCTGTAGAAAAAGGTTACAATAAAAAACTGATCACCAATTGACGCTAAGTGACACTTCACTCTTGACACGAAAAATCTTGTGGCATAAAAGTAGAAGATAATCCAAAGGTTTTTATCATTAATTATGCATTAACTAATAAAAAACAAAAGTCAGAAATGTCATCAGCAGCATGCCCTCACCTCCTTGTGCTGGTTATTGAGGCCTTCGTACAGAATTAGCGTTATAATGGACGGATGCAGGAGCAGCAACACCCTTGGGGAATTACTCAGTGTTGTGTTAGCAGCTTGTGTCACTCCAAGGCTTCTCTCCACCACCCTCGCTAGGTAACGGTATCTGGTGTAGGAAAATATGAGAATGAAACTTTGAAAAGATGTTACAGTGTTGACATTGAGTGTCTGATTCTACCTTACTAGTTCATGAAACAGACCACCATATTTTAGCTGATTTGGTTTGTTTCTTCATAATTGTAAGTTTGATGAATTGGTAACCTCCAATGTTCCTAAAGCATATTACAGTATCCCTTTAAGCAATTGCTGGCATTTTTGGAGTTTTTTCTAAATTAACTCAAGATTCTCCATTCATCTCGATCAATCATTACTAAAAGGCAATCAAATCCACATACCCAGTCAGCTTAACAGTGAGGTCAGGATAGCGTAGAACAGCCAGCACCAATTCCCTTGCTCTCCTCAGCTCCTCCTCACCCATGCTGCCCTCAGCCAGTGTGTCGCTCACCCTCTCCACCAACTTGTCAACAAATGAAGTGCTCTGGTGGATGCAACTTGATGGCAGGCTTCTCTCAGCTAGACCAAGGAGTGGTGCCAGGCTGGTGATGAGTGATGAACGTCAGTCAAAGGACCATAAATGAGAAAATTCAATGGTTTCAAGAAAGCAATGGCTGGTATAATGCTCCATACACTGAATGTGAAGACTTTGTACCAGAAAGCAACAATGCCTAAGAGGTGGCATTTCTTACATATGATCAAGGACTTGTTACACAACTTCTACTACATAATTAACTATTGGATTATGAGTGAGAATGGAGGTGAAGAGGGGACTGAGGAACAGTATAATCCTTCCAACACTGACATATGCATCAGAGACATGGACATGGAGTTACTAAGGCTCATCAGTCTAGAATAGGTGCTGTGGAAATGAGTTATTTGAGAGAAGCATGTGGGGTGTCTGGGTGGGATGGAGAAAGAAATGAAAGTGTGCACGACAGATGTGGTATGAGTGAGAAGGCAATTGGTGTGGAGTGGTTGAGAGAGTGAAGTGTAATACACTGAGATGGTTTGGACATGTAGAGAGAATGCAAGGCGAGGAGTTTGTAAAGAAGGTTTATGGAAGTGAAGTTGTGGGATGTGGTGTGAGAGGCAGACCGCCAGTTAGATGGCAGAACAAAGTGGAAGAGTATGTAAAAGAGAGAATCATAAGGGGCAGAGGAGGGTTTGAACAAGTACACCTCACTATTTACCCCATGCCTGATGCCCGTAGGAACTCGCACGTCGCCTGCAGTGAGTCGGCAGCAAAGAGTACAGATCGGACTTGACTGGTGGCACTGGGGTTGGCTTGGTCAAGGTAAGTCAGCAGGGCAGTGTGAATAGGTCTATATGCCAGGTAAAACCCTCCATTACACAGCACGCTCATCAGGCCATCTGTCACATCACCACTTACAACCTATACAAAAAGGAATATAGTACAGTAATACAAAAAATAAATAAATCATACTTTATCACCATTTACCAACTGTACAATAAATTCCTATATTACCATTTACAATTACACTAGTAGAAAATAGCATAATAAGACAACTATGTATTCCTCACACATGACATAATACGGTATTTTCTGCTTCCTACCATAGGCGCTGCATCAAGCGGTACAAAGTTGTGTAGAATGTGACAAAGTAGGAGAGAAAAGCAGTGAGTATTGATAACCAGTCTCTGTGCCTCTGTCTGTGTCTCGACCAACTGTCTGGCTGTGCTGCTGGCAAGGATGAGGTGACACACACTCCTTATCACCTGAAACATCAATAACATAGGAATAAATAATTGAATGACAGAATAATAATAATAATTATATGACCTATGCTGGTCAGAAATATGTTCATGTAAATAATTTTTGACCACTCATGAAAACACTTCCTGGCAACTCAAATACTCACTCTTCCTCATCATTCACATGAAAATACTTTTCAACACCACTCACACAGGCACTCTTCCTCACCATTCACAGGTAAATACTCTTAAACACCACTCACACTACTCACATGTAAACTTTACCTAACCACTCACACATATAGCCTATCCTTCCTCACCACTCACATGTAAACACCTCCTAGCTAGACTATCTCCTCGGTGCAGCTCCTCCTCAGCCTCCCACATCCGGTGTGGACACACACAGAGACGCAGGAGTGTGAGGACGGAAGTGATGAGGCGCAGACTGGCTGACTGTACCGCCGGCCTGTGTGAAGCCAGTAAAGGACAGGCTGCCTGGAGTGTGTGGAAACAATACCCGGGGACTGTTAACTGGTGCAGCCCCAGCAGGATAAACTCGTCCCCATCGTCTTCTTCGTGGACGCTCCCTCTTGAAGTTTCCTGGTGGTGAACATATTATAAGATTATGTGTTAATTATATCTATAGCTCTGACGCCTCGTTCCCTTCGGGAACTCCCCCAAAGGGGGTGGCCACGGCAGAAATACAATACAATAGTTCATTATTCTTACTACATTATCTTATCATTGGTGGTGAATGTAAAATATTATATGTTAAGTTATTGAACAATAATACAATACAACAGTTCAGTCATTCCTACATATAATATTATTTGTTAAGTTAGTGCAGTAAAGTACAATGCATAAACTGTATGAAAAACAATTGAAATTGATTTATATACCATACCCTGCCTGGTGATCCAGCTGCCTCTGCCTGCCTCTGCCCAAGGTCCCTGAATCCATTGTTGAGGTAATGGCCACCACGCAGGAAACAGCAACTGCCTCTCACTATACTCTCTTGCTCGCTGCCCACTTCTGAAGGTGCCCTGCTACCCTCCTGAAGTAAATCACATGGGAAAATCAACACTAAAACTACTGTACTACACTATTGACTAGTTAGGCCTACCCATATTTATAACACTGAACTACATTACAAATCACATAGAAGTCCACTATTGTCTGCAGGATGAAACATATTTCTATGAACCCAGATAACATCTCCAGTCTCAAATACCACAATTGAACCAACTCCTGTCATTAAAATAGCCTCAAGGACATATGTTGAGCTCTTTGGTACTGTACATTGTTTTTTATATAAATTACACACAAGAAAACATTATTGTGTTGACATTTAATCTAAGTTAATCTCCCCAACACTTAACAGAACATAAGGAATACTGCAGTGGTAATTTACAGTGTTAACTACGTATCAATACTTTAACAATATAATTTAATATTGAAGATAAAGCTATAAAATTAATAATAAAGATAATATTATATGTAGGATGGCTGTAGCTCTCACCAGGTCCTTGCCCGGGGTGAGGTGTGGATGGGTGAACTGGTTGACACGGGTGATGAGGAGGCGGGTGAAGGCCATAAGGGCAGAGCAGGCTGGAGCTTGTAGTCTCCACCCAGCCCACCCTTCACCCTCAACCTCCATGATGCATCCATAGACTGCCTAGTTGGGTTGAAAGACAATACTAGATTAACATTTCACAAACTTTTAATAATTTATTTTTCTAAACCATATACCAGTAATAATACTACAGTAGACCCCTGACATAGAGCAAATAGTTTATTTCTTATTTTACAGTCAATTTTTCAATGAAGAACACAAAAAGATTTCTTAGGCTTTAATTATTTATTTACATTCAGAGTAAGTGATCAACTGGGCTTGTGTGAAATGACAAGTTTTAAGTGCTATACCGAGTGACTACTTTAAACATTTAAAAACCTTACACATATATCAAACATAATATAATTTAGTCTTATAAATCAACAAAATGGGATAAGGTATGCAATGTACCTGTATGACTGCTGGGCGTTGGAGTAGGACCTCTGGTGGGAAGTCAGGAAGGAGTACAGTGTTGAGGAAGTGGAGTGTGGCCAGAACCTCCCGTTCATTCTGACTCAGCAAGGACACAGCCGTTGATTCCAGCACTCGGCGGTCACTGCTCGCTAAGGCCTGGAGAGAACCATTCAGGACAAAGGGTTCAGTCAGTGACCACTTTTGCAAATTTGAAAATTTAGCTCTACATTAAAAAACGTTCATTGTTACAATATTATTATTTTTATTGACAATCATTTCATGAACAGAATATTTCAGGATCTTTTAGCATAAAACCATCATGTTTATATGTTGGGCTCCATTTATATTCAAATTCAACATTGTACATGTACACTTAAACACAAGCAAAACCCTTGTGGGGAAAAAATACAAACACACTATTCTTACCAGCCACGGGAAAGTGGAGAAGGTAATTGGAGTGTGTTGTGGGTCGGAGTCAGTGCCTGTGGGGCGGTCAGGGAGGGTGAGGTCACAGAAGCTGTCCATGTAGTTGCTGTCATCCATATTGGTGCTGACAAAAATTGGACAAATTAATATACAGAAGTGAAATAAAATATGAAACATTCCCAAAATAAATAAATAAACAAATAAATCAATAGATTAGTAAACTACTGTATTTGCAAGAATTTTGTTTTGGGTGATGAAAACGCAGAGTTCTTTACCACTCCTGGAATATAGTATCCACAAACTTTCATGGAAATACTATATGAAAAAAATGACACTACCGGTAAGTAAAAAAGTATCAGTGAAAACCATGGATACAAAATTAGCTTCCATAGCATTTGTTGCAAACAGACTGAGAAACAGTAACATTTTGCAGGATTATAGAAGCTAATTCACTCATGGGCTTAATTACTTGGCAAAAAATATGAGTAAAAACTGAATGACAACTCACTGACCTAAGACAATAGGATTTATTTATAATCACACTATTTGATCCTTAAGCAAAAATACCTACCGTAAATGTTGATAGCCAATGGCCTGGGTGCCTGAGGATGATGGTACCTCACTGTCCTCAGATACTGACACATTTTCAGTTGCCTGTTGGTGGTGGGGCACACAATACAGCAGGCATTATGTTTCAACTGATTACAGAATTAAATACACTTCCACACTAGATGCTAGATCGAATATAATAATACACAAATATATGTAGCTATTCTCTAATACAGTACTGCAGTTTGGCTAAGTGTTCCATTGTAAATTAAACTACAATAGTGTACAATACAATATTGCATATAAGGAATTTTGTGCTATAACATCACAAGAAAATGCTGTACACGCTAATTACCGAAGAGCTGGTGCGGGTGTATGCGTGGCGCGGCGTTAGGTGGAGGAAGTTTAGGAGCTGGGTGAGGGGAGGGAGGAGGTCCAGGGGTGCTGTGGCTCGCAGGTGAAGTAGTTTCTGAGGTCCTCCCAGCCTTCCAAAGTTGTCCCTTGCATCTTCATCCTGATTCAAGAGAAAACAAATATACCGGTATACCAGTAGTGTATGCCAAGACACACAGCAGGAGGATTTCATAATGGTACTATCAACATATAGAGAGAATAGTATACAACATGAAGATAATCAAGACAATACAGTACTATCAACATAAAGAGAGAATAATTTCAACCATTATTTTTACCTGACACCCACACCTTATAATACCTATCACATGTATTGTTTCCTGTGTGTGTGTGTATAGGGCTCCAGTTTATTGTGTGGAATTGACCTGCTTAGTTTTTAACATATTATGAAAGATAAGTGGATTATACTGCAATCTACCATATATATGTGCTGTGTTTTTCTCACCTCTAAAATAAAAAGCAGAAGTTTGAGGAGAGGATGTCTGAGTGCGTGAGGTCCCAGATCAAGACAGGTGAGTGTGTGAGGAAGGAGGTCTGTTTGTTGGCTCAGCTCCACACCAGACACCAGGCCCACCTCACACTTCTGCACCAGGGTGTTCACCGCACGCACACGGATCTCATCAATAGGGTGAACTGAAAGACAAGGTAAATTATTACAATTTTTGGTACATATTGAATTAATTACCTTCTACCTTCATTACCCACTAATTAAGACCATTCTAATACTATTTTCTTCTATGGCATTTCCTACGCAAATGCCCCATTTCCTGACCTTACCTGATCTAACTTAGACTGCATCAGACTACCGGGACCTAACCTGGGCAAACTACCGGGAAATAATCGTGATAAAGTACAATAAATGACTGGGGCAATATACTGGGACCCATCCGGATCTGGCAACACTGCTGCAAAACGGTAATTCTTTCAATAAATACCCATTTTTTTACCCTCTGTACCCACTATTTCATACCATTCTATTATACACCTTTGTTTTATGGCATTTTCTTTGGTTGGAAATAGCCTGACCTTTAAATAGATTAATGGAACCGAGGAACTCACACTGCCTTCACCTAACTATCACACTCACTCACAAATTCATCCTTCATCAATCACACACACACACTCACTCTTCCTTCATCAATCACACACACACACTCACTCTTCCTTCATCAATCACACACACACACTCACTCTTCCTTCATCAATCACACACACACACTCACTCTTCCTTCATCAATCACACACACACACTTCCTTCATCAATCACACACACACTCACTCTTCCTTCATCAATCACACACACACTCACTCTTCCTTCATCAATCACACACACTCACTCACTCTTCCTTCATCAATCACACACACACACTCACACTTCCTTCACCAATCTCATACTCACACACCATTTTGTCTATATCACACTTCACTAATCTCTTATACACACTTAGTTTCCTGATGTAGTCTCCTAGTTCGGCCATGGTGGTGGAAATTAACTTAAAAACTAATAATGTTCACGTAGCAGCATCCATCTCGGTGATTTTAAAACTAGAATGTCAGTGTTGCCAAGTCTGATGAACGAAAATGTCCCAAATAGAACATCCAAAATTTCTCTTTTTACCTCAAAAAATCCCTGTTTACTCCTAAAGATTTACGCGCATTTACCATTTTTTTTTATATTTCGTCTATAATATAGTCGAACATTTTCCCATTTACTCTTGAACAAATTTTATATAATTTCTCCATATCCAACATGTAACATTTTCTAAACTTGGCAACACTGCTGGAATGTTGTTGACGAAAAGTGACGATTGCTATCATTGTTGTTGAAGAATATGTCTTTTTAACGGCTACCTAACCTAACCTAAGCTAACAACCTAACCTAACCTAACCTAACAACCTAACCTAACCTAACCTAACCTAACAACCTAACCTAACGACCTAACCTAACCTAACCTAACAACCTAATCTAACCTAACCTAACCTAAACAACCTAACCTAACCTAACAACCGGACCGGACCGGACCGGACCTGACCTGACCTGACCTAACCTAACCTAACCTAACTGTTTACACCGCCCCGACCCGAAGGTGCCGGATATTTATTTATTTATCTGTTAGTGTGTTTGTTAACAGTCTAGCGTCCACAGGTTTAGCCGTATCTTGTTCATTTTTCCTATTGATAGATATTCATCAGAAAACAAAATGATTAACTTTTGCGTAAAATCGGTCGAAGGTCAAGGTCACAAAAAAATTGTGAAATCGTGATAAGGGGCGGTGTTGCCATCGAATGATGTCTTGTTTATTTAATATTTCCACACTTGAAAGAATAAAACACAGATTGAGTTGTTAGACAATATTATTTTATTAACTAGCCATATATCTTATATCTATCTTTATAAAACAGTCTGTCTGTCTGTTTAGCCGCTATACACGCGCTCATCCTTTTACCTACAGTAATAATATTTACATACGTTTTATTGCTAAAACATGGAGAGTGTTTTGGCCCTATAAAAAAAAGAATTTTCAATGATTAATGGGGGGGGGGGTTATGGTGGGGGCTCGAACCCACGCAATAAGGACCCTGGAATCCTGAGTGTGGACACACGTTAACGTGTGCTTTACTGAAAGTGTTTCTAAGTTATTAATTACTGTATGTATGTCCACGGTAAGGGGTTACAATTAAAATGTTGATCATTCCGCTGCACTATGGGTGGAAGAAATGTAAGAATAAGTGGCTACCCCATACAGCTCCCAAGTACATAAGGAGGTTCTTTCTACTCATCATATTGTTGTTTGGTGGTGTAGTGGTTAATTAAGGGCCGAGTGTAGCAATGCGATGGGTCGGGGTTCAAATCCTGACAAATACAATTTTTTTTTATTACATTTTTTCTTTATTCCTTCCTTCCTTCGTTTTATCTTTATTCCTTTATTCGTATATTATAAACAATTCAGTATAAAATAATGTTACTAATTCTGTGCGTGTGTGAAATTTAGAGCGAGAATGTGTGTATGTGTGTGTATTGGTGTGTAGAGATAGAGATAGAGATAGAGATAGAGATAGAGATAGAGGTAGAGATAGAGATAGAGAGATAAATAGATAGATAGATAGATAGAGCATACTGTACATACATATACTCACACAGAATGTTATACAGAATATATTATAGTATTATAGACTTTAAAGAGTCTATATAATAAATAGACCATACCATACTGTATTAGTCCGGAGGCGGTAGCTAAGTGGATAAGGAGACGGACTGTGGATGTGAAGGACCACGTTCGATTCCACGTCCCACCCACTACCGTAAACAACGCACACTAACTAGGGTACACACAAACACACACTAGGGTACCCCTACCACACACACACACTAGGTATGTATAATTTCTGCCTTTTTTCGTTATCATTTTAAATTTGTCTCAGTTGTTGAAACATGGGGTGCGGGAATAGGTGGTGTTACAATGTATTATTAATATATCCTTTGTTTATTTAGAACTCTTTGATCGTGTATGAAAATTGGAGGCTTCTGCCTGATTACTCCTGTCTATGCCAAGAAACAAATAAGCTCCTTCCATATTAGCATCCACCGCCCGAAGGGCGGCCGCAGGCCGCCAGCCCTCTGCAGGAGCTAGCGGCTCCTAGCCGCCCGAAGGGCGGCGGAGCAGCTAGTAATATATATATTTTGTACAATTGACATAAACATAACAGGGTATATGAAAGAGCATCATCAGCCATATTCATCTCCTTCGGTAAAAAAAAAAAAAAAAAAAAAAAAAAAAAAAAAAAAAAAAAAAAACGGAGGAGGAAGGAGAAAGACGGTACTATAGGCCTGAAGGACCCTGTAGCACGGGGTAAAGGGAGATAGCATGGAGGGACAATTAATAACAAGTAGGATTAAAACGAATGGAATTGAGGGTTATTGAAAGAGTGAGTGGATCGCCAACTCACAATATACAAGATACCCGACATTATGCTGTGAGTGACGGTATGTATAGCTGCATGTTCTCTCCTAATAGTGATGCGTGTATTTAAGAGCCCTGTACAGATCGTGTATGAAAATTGGAGGCTTTTGCTGCTGATTCCTCCTGACTATGCCACGAAACAATAATTAAGCTACTTCCATATGCGTCGTGTTTCGTGCCAATAACTGAAGGACTCGTATATATATCATCTCCAATTTTCTGACTACATCACAGGAGGGTCCCTTAATAATAAAGTGTCGTCATCAAGTGGGACAAAATGAGAAGCTACTAACTAATTAACCTCATCATGAAGCTCCACTGTCTCATCTACACTGACACTCATTTAATCTCGGGGCCTCACAAGATTCAGGGAATATATTTACAGTCTATAATCTCGTAGTTGAGGTATATATTAATTATACTGTATAAAAAAATAGCCCCTCCCTCTTTTATAGTTAATTCAAGGAGTGCCATTGTAGCCTATTATCATTCCTTGTCCTTGTAATGAAACTAACCCAAGATGATTTTTGTAAGCCAGCCCACAAACATTTTCGGTCTCGTTTGTGGATAACTTTTAAGTAGGCCTATCTTAATATATTTAAACATTCAGTCTAAGTAAGAGAGAGAGAGAGAGAGAGAGAGAGAGAGAGAGAGAGAGAGAGAGAGACTAAAAAACGAAGGAACAAAAGGGGAGAGAGAGAAACAGACTAGAGAACAGTGGAATAAGAGAGAAGGGAAATAACACAAATAGCAAGATATAGGAAGAGACAGACACGATCCAAGATGGCTGCCAAGAGGAACCACTGAGGCTGGGTATGGTAGTGGTGGTTGTTGTGGTGGTTGTGGTAGTAATGGTCTCCCTCGCCTGCCGTTACTCCCCCTGCCTCGCCTCCTTCCTCCACCCCCTTCAGTATAATGGCGTAGTCCTTCCTGGGTGCTCTTACCTTCAGGAGGGAGTGTAAATGATAATAATATGAAGGTGTTTATGGCTGTAGTGTTAAATTTCATACGTGTGTTCAGTCGCGGACAATAATAATAGTCATCCATATACATTGGGGTGACTCAAATATATTGGTTAAATATCATCTTCAAATGTACAGTTGCCAAAAAAGGTATTGCGAAAACTATTGATACAACATTAAATATATTAATATCCGTTGTTGTTTGTAGGGATTATAAATATGTATTACAGAAGGTTATGTATATTTCCTTTTGTTATACAAGCTTTTAGTCCCTACAAATAGTTGTTGATGTTACTAAAGTTCTATCAATATT
Organism: Petrolisthes manimaculis; assembly: GCA_034508575.1. Lineage (NCBI taxonomy): Eukaryota > Metazoa > Arthropoda > Malacostraca > Decapoda > Porcellanidae > Petrolisthes > Petrolisthes manimaculis. The sequence continues at coordinate 37,904 of JAWZYT010002264.1, forward strand.
TGTCGCAATATCTTTTTAAAACAATGACATAATAATTATGGGAACGTGAAAACATTATAAATGTTTTGTTTTGTCTGAGTTACCCATATGTGTAATGAAACTTGTATCCACGGGTGTATATTGCAGAAGTTTATATATTATACGGTATATATATCATGGAAATAATGTGATAATGATGAGTATATGATTATAAATGGTTTGAATATAAATTGCATAAGACCTACTCATTTAATTTGTCAGCTATATATGTCAATCTTGTCAATATATGTCATCTATCTGTCAATGTATGTCATCCATCTGTCAATGTATTTCAGCTATCTGTCAATATATGTCACCAATCTGTCAATGCTGTCACCCATCTGTCAATGAATGTCACCCATCTGTCAATGAATGTCACCCTCACCTATCATATAGTGGTGTCAACGTCACCTGTCAGATTTGTCAATGCTGTCAATATTCACCTATAGCTGTCATTGTCACCTGTGAATGTGGTCATCTGGTACCTGTCATATCGTGAGATGCTTATACATACATACATACATACGGACTTACCATTACACATACATACATACTGTACACATACATACATACTATACACACACACACACACACACACATACACACTGACTTGCTCATATAAACATATACATACATACTGTACACACACATACACACTGACTTATACCCTTACACACACACACATGTACACACACTGACTTATACCCTTGCACACACACACACTGACTTATACCCTTACACACACACACACACACACACACATACTTACCCTCCTGGCATACGAGTTAAGACAGAGTAGTGATGCGAGTGCTAGTATAGGTGTGGTGAGTACTGCTGGTAGTGATGAAGAATGTGGATACCTGGCCAACCTCACCACCACACCACTCACCACTACACTCACACCACACAGCACCACACCTTGCATCACCAACCTCACTGGCACGGCAATAGCAAAATAGAAACAAGGAATAAATTAATAAATATATAAAATACAAAAATAAATATAATGATAAATATAATAATAAATATATAAAATACAAAAATAAATATAATAATATATATAATAATAAATATATTAAATACAAAAATAAATATAAAAATAAATATAATAATAAATATATAAAATACAAAAATAAATATAATAATAAATATATAAAATACAAAAATAAATTTAATAATTAATGTTTAATAAGTAGATAAATATACTGTCAGGGGAATAGGAAAATATATACAATATATAAATAAATGATTAAATATATTAAATACAAAAATAAATATAATAATTAATGTTTAATTACAAAAACAAATGGGTAAATATATAACTTAATTAATAAATAAATAAATAACAAATAAATTAAATTAATAAACAAATTAATATAAAACAAATTCGTAAATAAATACAATCATACATAAATAAATTGATAAATAAAACATATATGGATAAATACAGAAATAAAATAATTGATAAATGGATACATACAATAATAAATAAAATAACAGACTGATAATGTAAAAATAATAATAATAAATGGATAAATAAAAGATTAAAAATAAATAATAATTGCATTGAGTGAGTGAGTGAGTGTATGATTGAGTGAGTGAGTGAGTGAGTGTATGAGTGAGTGTATGAGTGAGTGAGTGAGTGTATGAGTGAGTGAGTGAGTGAGTGAGTGTATGATTGAGTGAGTGAGTGAGTGAGTGTATGATTGAGTGAGTGAGTGAGTGAGTGTATGATTGATTGAGTGAGTGAGTGAGTGAGTGAGTGTACGATTGAGTGAGTGAGTGAGTGAGTGTATGATTGAGTGAGTGAGTGAGTGTATGATTGAGTGAGTGACTTACCGAGGAGTGGAGTGGTGTGAGCAGCGTGTGAGAAGAGTGGAGCAGTGAGGGCGAGGTAGAGGAGGTGAAGTAACAGATTAACCATACCTAATATTACCTTCTCTCCAGCACCAGGGGGTAATATAAACACCACCCAACACAACATAGTCAGACCTGTTGCAGAGAAAGCAGTATTATTATTATTATTATTATTATTATTATTATTATTATTAGTAGTAGTAGTAGTAGTAGTAGTAGTAGTAGTGGTGGTGGTGGTGGTGGTGGTGGTGGTAGTAGTAGTAGTAGTAGTAGTAGTGGTGGTGGTGGTGGTGGTAGTAGTAGTAGTAGTAGTAGTAGTAGTAGTAGTAGTAGTAGTAGTAGTAGTAGTAGTAGTAGTAGTAGTAGTAGTAGTAGTAGTAGTAGTAGTAGTAGTAGTGTTAAACATTATATATCACATGTATATTATATTCTGTAATGTACACACACACAAATAAAATACAAATAACACACACACACACACATAAAAAAAAAATCACACAAATAAATAAATAAATAACACACACACAAATAAATAATATACACACACATACACAAATAAATAAATAACACACACACACGCAAAAAAAAAAAAAAAAAAAAAAAATCTAGACTCACACACGACTGGGAAAAAAAAAATCTAGACTTACACACGACTAGGAAAAAAACATCTAAACTCACACACGACTGGGATAAAAACATCTAAACTCACACACGACTGGGATAAAATAATCTAAACTCACACACGACTGGGATAAAAAATTCTAAACTCACACACGACTGGGAAAAAAAACATCTAAACTTACACACGACTGGGATCCTGATGAGCCAAGCGAAGGTGGATGCCTGACGCTGAAGGAGGAGACGAAGGGCAATGAAGGTCCTTGGCTCGTAACAACAGGGATGGTGGTGTTCCTGAAGGCTTAGGTTACCTCCCTTCACCACCCATCCACCCTCTACCTTCATCATCCTCATCCTCATCATCACTATTTTATCCACGCTGGTACCATTATCTTCACTACCATCATCTCTGTATTCTGGGATCTAGTAGTAGTAATTGTTGTTGTTGTTGTTGTTTGTTATTATGTTTATTCAATGTTTAGTTATTCACCACTATAGGTTGCTATTATCATTTTCTACCCTCATTCACTGCCATCCTCATATTGTTAATTGGTGTCATCATTATTATTACTATCATCATTCATCATTATCTATCCTCATCACTCATCACTTCTATCCTCATATCATTAATTGGTGTCATTATTATTATTAGCATCATCACTCATTATTATATACCCTCATCACTCATATCCTCATATCATTAATTGGTGTCATTATTATTATTAGCATCATCACTCATTATTATCTATCCTCAATACTCATCACTTTCATCCTCATATAGTTAATTGGTGTCATCATTATTATTAGCATCATCACTCATTATTATATACCCTCATCACTCATATCCTCATATCATTAATTGGTGTCATTATTATTATTAGCATCACTATCATCATATTCAAGTAACTGTTGAAAAGAGTAAAGTAGATTGGTTGTTATGCTATTTACATCATTACCATCATTACAACCAACATTTACCTGCAAGTAATGGTAAAATTGAGCTTATGTCCTTCTTATAAACGCACACACACACATGCACACAGAACTTACTTGCAAAGCGTCCTCTTCTATGGTAAAATAACATAACTATGACATACACACACACACAAAGAACCAATTAACCATGATAAAATTAAGCACAATAATGTCAAACACACACACACACATACACACACAGAAACTACCTCCATCATACACACACACACACACACACACAAAACAAACCAATTAAACTAACCTGCAAAGCGCCTTCTTCTATGGTAAAATTGAGCATATGTCCCAGATGTACCCACGAGCCGATGAGTGTATAGCATGTGAGTGTATCGTGAGGCCACAAGGTGAGGTCCTGTGAACACTCCAAGTCTAACCTCACTCTGGGGGCCACTGTTATGTCACCGTTGGGGTACACAAGGGCAGGAACCTCAGACTTAAAGGATGTGGTGGTTGATGTTGATGTTGATGAGGATGAGGATGATGGTGTGAGTTCGTTCGAGTTCCTGCATATAAATATTTAATGGAGTTATTGTACTTAAATGGTAGTGTTTTTTTTTTTTTTTTTTTTTTTTTTTTTTTTAGCAATATAAGAGGGTTTTGTTTAAGGGGGTGCGTGAATAGGGGAACAGGCTTTCTACCCACCCCAAGCCTGTCCCCCTATTCCCGCACCCCCCAGTCCTCTTAAATTAGTAGATATAAAAGGAATACATGAAATAAATAAATAAATAAATTGTCACCTTAAGGGTATACATGTATATATATGTGTAATTTCGTTCTATTTCTTGCATATAAATATTTAAATTAGTAAATATAAACTGAATACATAAAATAATATGTAAATAGATGGATAAATGGTAAGTAAATAAATAAATAAAATGTCGCCGTTGGGATACACGTGTCATTTCGTTCAATATATGTATAGATAAATAGTAAATACAAATTAATATATATAAAGGTAAATAAAAGTATGGATAAATAAAAAGACATATTACTTGTGGCTGACTGAGGGAATGAACTTTTGAGCACCAAAGTACACACACACACACACACACACACAATAACACTCACGGTGACTGTAGTGCGAGGTCAGGCCGCCAGAGGTCAGCAGGTTCGACGCCAAGACGGTCCAAATCCTCGTGTTCAGCCAGGGACCATGTGAGGCGACGATCCTCCCAAGTCTGTCTCACCAACGGGACGAGGCAGTACCAGACACACACACAGGTAAACAAACAGTATTTTTTTTAATGTTCCGACACTGGCCCTGGTCAACTGCTACTCTCACACACACACGTCACGAGTTTTATCATATATAAATTTGTTTTAATAATCTTATATATATATATATATATAAAGGTAAGAGAGAGTGAGTTATATAATCTATTTCTATCGTTTTTATTTATGTGTATGGAGAGAGGTAAGGATTATAACAAGAAATTAAACCCTCTTAATTAAGGGAAGATTCTCTTGCGTGTGTGTATGTATTATGGTGTACAGTTGGTATGTGTGTGTGTGTAAGAGGTGGGATGTATAAATTACGGTGTGTACAGTAGGTGTGTTATGGTATACAGTAGGTGTGTGAGGAAGAGGTGGGCTGCATACGGTTCAGTGTATGTGTGTGTGTGTGTGTGTGTGTGTGTGTTAGGGTACAACAATATATCTTGCCCTAATCTACAGTGGTGGGGGTGAATAATAATCAACTATAGAGACACACGGAAGAAGCTTTACGAATACAATAAGTACTGTACGTAAATGACTAATACCAGATGAACTAAGTACAGTACAGAACCCTAAAGCTGTAAAGTAAAGATCGTGTATGAGAATTGTAGACTTTTGATTTCTCCTGATAACACCACGAAACAAGCTGCTTCTATAATATAATAAGTACTCCATGGTGTTTCCTGGCAATATTTGAAGGCCTCATTTACCTCCAATTTTCTGACTACATCGCAGGGTTCCTTAAGGGGGTGGAGGGAAATAGGGGGGCAGGCTTGGGAGGGGGTTTGGGGGGTGCGGGAGTAGAGGGACAGGCTGAGGGGGGGTTAGAGGGATACGGGAATATGGAACAGGCTTTCTACCCACCCTAAACCTGTCTCCCCTATTCTCGTACCCCCCCCCCTAATCCCTCCCCGCACCCCCTTAATCAATGTGTATATATCTAGAGCCTATAATACATAATATATATATATATATATATATATAATACATATTCTACGCGTGTATGTATTTATACGAGTGTCTTTCGTTTCCGTGTTATATACCGTAAATCCTTCGTAATCATTATTTACCTCCGTATCTCATTACGTAAGTACACGACGCACTACCTAAATCATTTTCACCTTCCTTGTTTATGTACGGAAATCTAAAGAAACAAAATCTAAAGAAAACAAAGATTTTATAATCAAAACATTGCGATGAAGCCACAGAAATATTTCCAAATAAACAAAATAATAACAGCAAAATAATAACTTACAATACACGTAAAGAAATAATAATAATGAACACAATAAGAAAACGAATAAAAATAATAATATTAATAATAAAAATAATTATGATAAACAAAATGAAAATACTAATGATAAACAAAATGAAAATACTAATGATAAACAAAATGAAATAATGAAAATAATAATAATAATAATAATAATAATAATAATAAACGAAAAGTTAATATTGTTACCGTAATAATAATAATAATAATAATAATAATAATAATAATAATAATAATACAACTCACCATTTGAATTCTGGCCTGTACCTGAAGACTTTGTTGGCTCTCCATCTGTGAGAATAAATACATAAATAAATAAATAAATAAATACATCTATAGTACAGTATATATATAATGGATGGGGTAGTCAGTATGTTAGGAACTCCCTTGGATATGATGTGTATATTATGGTAATGGAGAGAGAGAGAGAGAGAGAGAGAGAGAGAGAGAGAGAGAGAGAGAGAGAGAGATGACGTATTGTTATTATTACCACAGGAGAGAGAGAGAGAGAGAGAGAGAGAGAGAGAAATGACGTATTGTTATTATTTCCCCAGCAGAGAGAGAGAGAGAGAGAGAGAGAGAGAGAGAGAGAGAGAGAGAGAGAGAGAGAGAGAGAGAGTGAGAGAGAGAGATGATAATGACGACTTATTAGTATTATTATTACAGCAGCTTTGAAGGTTTTTGGTTCCATTTGTATGTTCGTCTGTTTGTCACCCGTGCTGCTGGATTATGTAACGTGTTGTTGTTGTTGTTGTTTATTGGTACATTCGTTGTCATCTCCATCACCTTCACTGCAATCTTTGTCACCGTAAAAGATGTTTATGTCTCCTATAGAAACACCATCACTGTCTCCTATATAACCATCCCACTAAAATACACAATGATAATTATATACCTTCATTATCATTCTTATCACCTTCCTCTACCCTCCCCTCCCCTCCCCCCTCTACGGTATGGTATATTAATTCTCTCCCTCTTATCCCCTTCCATCTCTTAATTCTCTCCTCTGTCTCTCTCACTCTCTCGATCTTTCTTCCATTTCTCCCAATCATGAACGTATATAAGACACACACACACACACACACACACTCTCTCTCTCTCTCTCTCTCTCTCTCTCTCTCTCTCTCTCTCTCTCTCTCTCTCTCTCTCTCTCATGAACGTAAGTCTATTGCTAACTATACACCAACAACTATACAGGAAGAAAGGCAGAGGAGGAAGGAAAGTAAGGACAGTGGAGTTCAATTTAGACTTGTATCACGCCCCATCCACTCTCCTTCCACACGTGAGGTGAACTGCAAATGGGTGGTAAGAATGGCAAGGTTAGGTACTGTAGGTATTTCACTGAGGGGAATACCGGAGTGACCATCTCTCTCATTCCATGTATTTTTATCCTTCCCTTCGTTGAATACACCTGTAGTTCTAGTTCTCTTTTTAGGCTTATGACTTCCTTTTTCTTCTTTACTTCAACTTCCTTCCTTATTTATGCCTATGTCTTCCTCCTTCGATCCGACTATTAATTAATTTCCACCTTCCTCTATGTATGCCTTCCCTAGCCTTCTTCTTTTGTCCTTTAAAATCCCTTCCTTAATTTCTCCCTCTCTCACCTTCAAATGCCCTTCCTCCCTTCCTTCCTTCCGTGGCACCTGACATCTACTCTACAGACACCACGACAGTCCTACAGATCACGCTAGTCGCTGAATGGCTAATATTAGTATAGCTGTGATCCCGTACATCGTGTGTGCCCTCCATGATTACAGGCAACTACGACCCAAGCATGCTGGCCTGTGATTAGTCACTATATTATGTAACCTCTAATCCTGCTGCTCTCCAGAGGATCACAAGTAACTATAACTCAGACATGCTGGCTTGTGACTGGCTAATATTATATCTTTTTGAAAAAGAACGAAGATTAAGGACTTTATGCCTATCGACTCATGGTGTTGGTTATTAAAGCAGTCAGTGTTGTTACATCAACACAACTTCCCCTCAGCCTACAAGGTTGTTATCCTTATTTTTACAGCCTGGTACCTACTTACTGCTAGGTGTACGTCCCTACATATCTTATCGCCTCGACCTCTTCCAGAGACACATTACCCCGATGTCTTTCAGTTCCAACAGAAATGGAAGTGGTTTGTTTATACCTGCTGTAAGTGAGACACCAAACAGTCTTTCCTTCTTTACCTCTCTCTCCTTACAAGAGAAATAATAGACTGAGAAGAAAAGAAAAATATTATGACTTACTAAAAAGAATCTGACTATTGAAAAATTCAAGGAAAAGAACAACAGAATGACTTTAGCTGCCTCGCATAGTATAGCCTACACTTCCTAAAAAGCTACTTGGACCGCCTTCTCCTCTGATCCCTTCCTATACTGCATGTATAACAATATGCAATGACGGAGTGTAGACGGTGCATGGGCCTGCATTCAAAGTTAAGCAGGAATCTCTCCCTGTATTAATTATTTATAAGACATGTGGCTGATCAGAGGAACAAACATTGGGGATCGAGGGGGATGGTGTGTGTTGGATAATTAACTTGTCTTACTACGGTTAAACCTTTTGTAAATTGTTATTATAGGGATCATATCGAGTTAGTCTATTTTTATCGAAAATATTATAATAATTGTGAACTGACAAGGAAGAGCTCTACACAGAAACAAAAATTCCACACACACACACCCATGAGTACAAGAGATCGAGGAGTGGAGAATGGATAGGGATCAAATTAGTATGCTGAACGGAGGGCGAGATGGATCCTATGGCTATGCTCAGTCTAATGCTCATTTCTTCACGTCAACTGAGCGTGGCGGGGGGTTGGTTGGTTCGGTAACTAAGGGACTTACTTGCTGGGGCCAAATTTTCTACGTCGTCTTTTTTATTTTGATGATGTTCCAATATAAGTATATATGATTAGATTTATTCCTTTATTTCCATCGTTTAGTTATTTCAATTCTGAGAGAGAGAGAGAGAGAGAGAGAGAGAGAGAGAGAGAGAGAGAGAGAGAGAGAGAGGTAAAGAGAGAGATGCAACAATCGTGTCTTTTCTTATAATGCACTTCAGAGAGAGAGAGAGAGAGAGAGAGAGAGAGAGAGAGAGAGAGAGAGAGATCAGATGCACCATTCGATCTTATAGCTTATAAACACACTTAGTATATACATTATCACGTTTCCCCTTTACACAATATCATATGCCCACTCACGACACTCTCTATATAAATGCATCCATCACACTTCCCCTGTACATGAACTCCCACTCACCCTATAAATTCCTTGTATGTAACTTTAACTCCCACTCCCCTGGTAGGCTACTGTTTACTCCTAACATTCACTCTCACATTATACTCTCACTCACTCCCTACTCCTTTCACTCACTCCCACACTATATACTCAGTCACTCTACTCGTACTCACTCCCTACAACTCACATTCACTCCCACTCACTCTCACACTCCATACTACCCTCATTCACTCCCACACTAAACCCTCACTCCCCACTCGCTCTACTCACTTTCGCTCACTCCCCTCTCACTCTACTCGATCACTCCCCACCCCACTCACCACTCTAAGATGCAAGAGATCCAAGCTGGTGACAACGATGGTTAGGTTTGAGGCTGTGGGTCTGAGGTGTTTGTCGTAACCCCTAAACACCTTCTTCCTCAGGGCTGCCTCCTCCTTCACCCACTTCACCTCCACCATGCCCTTGTTCGAGTCTCCCTTCTCTGTTTCTTCTGCTCTTGTCTGATGTAAAGAAATAAAAAGGAGGAAAGAAATTGCTTTATATACGATCATTATCCTAGTCTAAATTTGATATAAGATTATCCTAACTTATTCTTTGATAATAATAAGACGATTAACCTAACCTATTCTCTGATGATAATAATAATAACCTATTCTCTGATAATAATAATAAGACGATTAGCCTAACCTATTCTCTGATAATAATAATAATAATAATAATAAGACGATTAGCCTAACCTAACCTATTCTCTGATGATAATGATAATAATAAGACGATTAGCCTAACCTATTCTCTGATAATAATAATAAGACAATTAGCCTAACCTATTCTCTGATGATGTTGTTGTTGTAGAAGTAAATCTATAGGTCAGTGTATAATATAGCTATCAACTCTCACTCATACCACTTATACTACTAGACTCGTAACTAGAGATTTATGATACTGTATTGTGAAAAGTTACGTGAGGGGGAATATAATTTGATCGGGCAAAACACACATGTTCGATAAAATAATATTCTTCTTGTTGTTGCTTCCTTGGCTTCTGTTGTTATTTTGTTGTGTTTGTTGATGAAGGATACGGCACATGTTGAACTTTTTTTTTTAATGTTGAACTTATTTCCTTAACCCTATTATTTTCTTGTTATTGTTATTATTGTGAGAAATACAACACATTCAATTCCCTCACGTCTTCTTGTTTTTTTGTAATTGATATAGGCCTATGTATGCATGTTCATGTTGGCAATATTATAAAAACAAAACAAAAATCTCACCTCTTGTTTTGTTGTTGTCATCTCTTGTGATGGTTGTGGCTGTTGTTGTTGTTGTTGTTGTTGTGAGACATTATGGTGTTGTTGTTGTTGTTGTGGCTGTGTTGTTGTTGTTGTTGTTACGACTGCTGCTGCTTGCTGTGGTGTTTGGGTGCTTGTGTCACTCTGCCCGAATAAGTTAGGTGGCGTCTTTTCCGTGGCTTGAACTTGTGGTGGGATAAAAGGGGAAGGAATAATAACAAGCAAGGTAAATATAGTAGCTATATATTATACCTTGAATAATAGGCTACATAAGTGTAGATAAGTAGGCTATTGAGTTGATGCAAATATTTGTGTGATTCTTGTGTGTATATAAAAAAAAAATTGTGGATAGTTAGTTGTGTACATTTTTGGTTTAATTCGTTCTGCAATAAATTTTCCAGATAAAAAAAAAAAAGTAAATAATATGATATATCTGATTAATTAATATGGTTGCAACTATATAATAATAATCTATACTCACAAAAACTCACTAATTAATCATTACTCACCTGCTTGAAGATAAAGGATGAATATACAGAAGAATGGGGGTAGTTTTAAGGACCACATTGTATTTTTTACTCGTGGTCGTAGTAGTAGTAGTAGTAGTGGTGTTGATAGTGGTCGTACAAATAATGGTAGTTATAGTGGTGGTAGCCTAGTTGTTATACGTGGAGATGGTACGTGGTAGTGGTAGCTAGTCGTACAGATGGTGGTAGTAATTGAAGGTGGTGGTAGTAATTGAAGGTGGTGGTAATGGTAGTGGTACAGATGGTGGTAGTGGTGGTAGAGGTCGTGTAGGTGGTATATTTATACTCGTAGACGTGGTAGTGGTACAGATGGTGGTAGTATATTGGTAGACTAGATGGTACTGTTGCTAAGGTGTACTCTTATAGATGGTTGTAGTGGTCTGTGGTAGGTAGGTAGGGTGGGCTGTTGGGGTGAGGGAGGTATTATTACCATTATTACTATTATTATTAGTAGTAGTAGTAGAAGTATTAGTCTAGCTTTCACACTATATAATTATAATTATGATACTTTGAGGCAAACACAGGAATATTATTATATTATAGAACTCTGAACGAAAACTATAACAATAATAACAAGACATCATTCGATGGCAACACTGCCCCTTAAAGATGCCAGCGACCACTCGCTCTTTGCTATCTTTATTTTTTTGTGACCTTGACCTTTGACCGATTTTGCCCAAAAGTTAATCATTTTGTTTTATGATGAATATCTATCAATAGAAAAAAAATGAACATCATACGGCTAAACCTGTGGACGCTAGACCTACGACAGACACACGAACAGATAAATACATAAATAAATATCCAGCACCGAAAACAATACACCGCCCCCCCTTCGGAGTGGGGTGGTGTAATAATAATAATAATAATAATAATAATAATAATAAAACTGCACACACACACACACACACAAAGAGTTCCCGCCCAAACGCACCAAACATAACAAATGAATAATAAACCAAATTCGGACAATCGGTGTTCTTTATTCATTCATTATACACCACCGGCCGAGACTTAGTGACGTCATTGTCTTCATTATTACACTCCTCATGTGTACGAATTAATTAGCGAGCCTGTCCCGTGCTTGTTCTTCTTCTTGTTAATTAATTATTTTTTATTTTTTTTATTTCCGTATACGACATTAATTGGTGTATTATACAGGCGAGGTCAAATGTTGTTGTTGTTGTTGTTTTGTTTCTTTAATATCTTAGCTTGCTCATCTTTAGAATTATTATTATTATTATTATTATTATTATTATTAGGGTTCTAGCGCTCCTACCCACCCCACCCCATCCCGAATCGTCTATATAGGCTACTCTTTCTATTATTATTATTATTATTATTTTATTATTATTATTTTATTATTTGTTGCTACTTTCCTTTACCACACCCTTTCAATTATTATCCTTTAGCTCTTAATTAATCCTTTCCTTTTGTCATCCTTCGTGCTTAAAAATTATTGTTGTTGTTGTTGTTGTTGCACTTCTGTCTCCTTATAATAAAAATAATTGTTGTTGTTGTTGTTGTTCCCCGGACTGTCTGACTGAGCAGTCCCGAGTCTAGTTGACCGAAGCAGTGCAGATGCTCGGACCCCCAAATGGGAGTCAGGGTAATAGTGAGATCTGTTTCTTCGAAGGCAACAGACGAGGGGACTGCTGGTTCACAGGTATATACCCCCGAGCCAACATTCCCACCGTCTGTAGTCTTCCTTGTTGTGCCACTCAATCGGGCGATCTCGTTGGCTACCCAGAAGGAATGAGAAATAGTAAGAGAGAGACAGAACAGGCCAGGGTGTGGTAGAGGATGTCAAATTCCTCATTTCTGGATAGAACCAGCCCTCACCCAAGGTTTAAAGAATATTCTGTATTCTTTAAACCTTGCCCTCACCAGTGGGAAGGGGTGATTGAGAGGTGGGACAGCAAGTACGTAGGAAAGAAAAGGAATGGAGGGATACTTGAAGAACTGAAAAGGATTGACTGGGACAGAAGTGACGCCATAACCCTTAAAGTACAGCCCATGTCACCACAGGCAATACTTCCCTTACGGGGTGTTGTTGTTGTTACTGGATTGTCGTGAATAATAATTGGTTGTTATTGAAATATATTGACTGTAAACCATGGAGTAAACAGATAAAAAAAAAAAAAAAAAAAAATAAATGAATTAATATACTGATAAAAACAGGAGTAAACAAATTTAGTAAAACGATAAATAAAAACAAATTAGAATACCAATTACAACAGAAGTAAACAAATTCTGTATTGACCAATAAAAACAAACAAACAAAAAACCATGAATATACCTATAAAAATACAAATAAATAACAAACCATGAATATACCGATAAAAACAAACAAACAATCAATATACCGATAAAAGCATAAATAAACAATTAATATACCGATTAAACAAACAAACCATTAATATCCTGATAAAAAAATGAAAATAAATAAACCACGAATATACAGAAAAAACTAAACAATAACAAACTCTGAGTAGACCGGTAAAAAATAAATAAAAAATAAACAAGCCATGACTAATTCTTTACTATATAATAATTACTAGGCTACACAAGGTCATAAATATTACTTTTTGGACGTCACTGTTTGTATGCGTTATATAGAAACAGAGAATTAGCGAGGCAGCTATATACAGTCACTTTGTTCCTTTCCTTCTTGATTCTGAATAGTCCTGATTCGCTTTAGTAAGTCATAATATTTCTCTTTTCTTCTCAGTCTGTTATCTCTTTTGTAAGGAAAGAGAGATAAGGAAGGAAAGACTGTTTGGTGACTAGTCTACTACTGGTTTATTCACTTTACTTTTTGTTTTCCTTCTGGGGTATTAAAGCATCAAGAATTTAACTGTATTTTTTTATTCTTTTCTCCCTTCTTCCTCTCTTCTCTATACTGTCACTTCCAGTGCCGATGGGGACAAGTTGTTTAGATTTTGAGAAGGTGGTCCGTGGTGTTCCCCTTCATCATCCAGGTCCTTGTTATCGGCGGTCGAGCAACAAACACACAAACACATCTCATTCACATCAATCACACAGGCATATAAGGCTCTCCTAGAAAACAAAGTGAATAAACCAGCAGTAGACTATAGTCACCAAACAGTCTTTTCTTTCTTACATTTCTCTCATTACAAAGAAATAATATATAGACTGAGAAGAAAAGAGGAATATTATGACATATTAAATAGAATTCGACTACAGTATTGAGAATCAAGGAATGGTACAGACTGACTATTAAGGCTACTGTGATTCCTCCAAACTATGCCAGTAAACGAATCATTGGTACTACTACAAATATGGGATCTGTTGCTTCGTGGCATAGCTTGGAGGAATCAGAGACCTTTTTAAATTCACCAATAAAAGGATTTACCCTTAACTTTAAATGTATTGTTTTGTGTTCACTCGTAATGTCCCTTGTTTAATTATTTTCAAAGGTTCCATATACAGTTAATTGCTTTTCCATTGATTTAATTGAATTTTAGAGTTTATTTGTTGCAAAAGCATACAACAATGGCGGGAGTATGTTCACTATTTATTAACAATTATCTATATGCTGTGACACGTTTCTGAGTTTGTAGTGCCAAGAGGACTCCTATTATAGCTGTCATAGAAAAGAGGGATAGTTAAATTTAAAGAGAGAAAATTAATGAAGGGATTTACTCGGGTATACCTCACTGGTAAGACTATTAATCCTTAAAAGTGACAAAGTGTGCCATCATGCATGCAGCTTACCCGTTAGAAAGGTGAACACGAGAAACAGAGTCCAGCACCACGTAAACAGACAGCCACTATATATATACACCCTTCCACCTCGCCGTTTGAGCTCGTACTGATTGAGCTCGCCTGCGGACCAAACCAAAACAACTGAGGCCACCACCACTTGCTTATCTTCTCATTCTCTGTCCCATCAATTTTATCCTTCCTCTTGTTTGACCTTTTCTCCTCTCGTCTTCTACTGCTGGGCATCTACTTCCCTTTCCTTCCTTCCTTCCTCTCGACCTTTTCTCCTCTCGTCTTATCCTCTGGCTGGCATCTACAGTACTTCCCTTTCCTGCTGGTATCCTTCTTCCTTCCTCCTGTCCTTGCATCGTCTTTCGTTACTCGCATTTTTATAACAATCTTTTTGTACAAGTTTCTAAAGTTGTCAGAGGGTATACGGAAGCATGCACTAACTGGCCTTAATTTTTTATTTGTTGTATGTCTTTACAACAATAAACTCTTCAATTTAATTCAGTTCATTTATTATACTCGTGATTCCTCCAAGCTACATACACTAGCTGGCAGCCTGGCACCCACCATCACACCCACCACCCCAGCTGGCACCCACCATCACACCCACCCCTCCAGCTGGCACCCACCATCACACCCACCCCCAGCTGGCACCCACCATCAACCACTCCCCCCCAGCTGGCACCCACCATCACCCCCCCCCCCCCCCCAGCTGGCAATGGGTAGGTGAATGGGAGGCATGGGATAAGTAAATGAGAGGCATGGGGTTGGGGGCATGAATAGGTGAATGAGATACTATTATTATTGTTATTATTATTATTATTATTATTATTATTAATAAAACACTACTACTACTATCAACCATTACCAATACCATTTCTACTATTGTTATTGTTATTATTATCCGTCGGTCCGTCCGTCCGTGTGTGTGTGTGCGTCTGTCTGTGTGTGAGTGTGCGTCTGTGTGTGCGCGCGTCTGTGTGTGCGCACGTTTGTCTGTCTGTGTGGGCGCGTCTGTCTGTCTGTGTATGCGTGGCGGCGGCGGCGGGGTGGCGGGGGCGGTGGCGGTTGGGCGGCGGTTGCGGCGGTTGCGGCTTATAAACTTCACAGTCATAGTTGTCTATGTTGTTAACCTCAGTGTAGTTAATAAACATATATTTAATATAACTTGATTAAATAACATTATCTATCTGTAATACGTAGGTATAACTTAGTTCATAGCCTCCACAAAAATATAACTAACTACTGTCAAACCTCACTTTCAAATGCGAATAAGCAAGGTATATAATGCTAGATAAACTAAACTACAGATTATATTATTATTATTATGTTTTCCTTCAAACTCAAAAGGAAAAAACAAGAGCCGAACCGAACACTCCATTGAGTGACTGACAGTGCCCGATCGCAAAATGAACTGCTAGATATAATTTACTTACCCATAAATTTGAAATATTATCTACATTATAAAACCAGATCAAAATAACACCCCCAAAACAAGAGCCGATTTCCGAACCCTCCATTTAGTGACCCCTGGCAAGAAGAAAACAACATGGCGGACAGAAGGAGACGGAGAATTAAGCTGGGCGAGGGAGACGACTCTGAGGTGGGCTCTGACGAATCTGAGGACGAGCTCAATGGCACCAGAAAGTCAACAGCGGTGGGTGGGGTCGTGTATATATAAATTAAAACCATAAATAATGAATAAAAATGAAACTAGAGTGAGGACATAACGAAGGCGGGGCCGGTGTTGGATATAAACATTGCATATTTAGACATTAATTTAATCCCCTGGCATCCCACTAGATTGTATTTAAGGGTCGAGACACCATTTTAGTCCATCTCTCCACCTCTCGTGTGAAATTGGAGTGATGTAAGAGGTTTATTTTGTATCTAGAACCTCGATAGGAAAAGTATCATGTCATGTGCGTCATAATTATTTACGTGTGCGTTATATTTTCCTGCTATTTTTTCCGCGTGGATAATATTTATGTTTATTTTTACATCCACTGGTTAAACTATAGGGTTTAAGACATGTATACTACTGTGGTTGTGTGTGTGTGTGTGAATGAGCCAGTGTGGATGTCGGTGAAATGTGTGGGCCATATTCAAGAATATTCGGTAATTATTGAATGAATTACCGTTATTGCATACTGTTTTTCTACCTCCATGACCTACTTATTTAGACCATTCTAAGACTATTTTCTTCTATGGCATTTCTTCCGTAAATGCCCCATTTCCAAGATACATATTCAAATTAGCCTGACCTAACCTAAACTAAACCATAGCAGACTACCGGGACCTAACCTGGGCAAACTACTGGGAAATAACCGAGGTAAAGTACAAGAAATGACCGAGGCAAATTACTGGGACCTAGCTGGATCTGGCAACATTGCTACAAAACTGTAATTCTTTCAATAAATACTGAACATTCATGGTGTATACAATGGCGTGGCACTGGTACGATGACTTCATTGAAAAGCAACAGAGCTGTCGTATTATTACCACTCCATTGTATACACCATGAATGTTCTTGAATATGGCCACTGTAGTCGAATTTTTGGTAAAAGTATAGAAGTACTGAGTTTACTAAGTTATATTGTATATTTTAATATCATTACCCACTATTTTGGATCATCATAAGACACTTTTCATCTATGGTATTTCTCTCGTAGATGCCCTGTTTTCACCCTCAATACAAATGGTTAATTTGAAAATTAGTCTGACCTAACCTGACGTAACCTAACCTAGACCATAGCAGACTACCGGGACCTAAGCTGGGCAAACTACCGGGATATAACTAGTGTAAACTAAACTTATTATAAAGTGACCGGAGCAAATTCCCAGGACCTAGCTGGATGTGGTAACACTGCGCGACCCTAGCCAATAGTTTAAGGAGTAGCCTATCTCCCCACCCGAAACTCTCGTTATCCAATGCCCCTCATGATTGCGTGGGTCCTTAAGAATGTGGAATATCACTATAAGGAAATAACAGTAGGAAGTGTAATATATAGGCAGAGCCATAACCCTGCATTCCCACGGGTCCCCCATGTTTGTATTGGGAGTGAAAATGGGGCATCTCCCAGAGGAACACCATAAGAAGAAAAATGTCTTGGAATTAGTGGGTAAAGAATGTAAAAACATTGTAATACCAACCAGCAATAAACTAGATATTTACCATAAAAGCTTGTAAAAAAATAGATAACCCCCCTTAGACAGAGAAATATATGTTTTTTCAGACTGTTTTTCTTGTGAGTTATGCAATTTTTACATTCATAAATTGAGGAAATTGCCTGTCATGTTTTCGCATTAGGTTCCGACAGTCTGCCCCAGTTAGATCACAATAGTCAGTAGTCTGCCTTGGGCCAGATTAGGTTAGGTTAGGCTAGGTCAGGTCAGATCAACTTAATTACCAAAATTGGCTCTGGTTCTCAAATGTGGATATTACATTTCATATTGATTAATTGCTGCTTTCCCTATATGCTTTTCTCCCACCAAAACCTTAAATTTCCAGGATATCTCGTATTGTTGGTGTGAAGAGGTACTGGTATGGCCAATATAGGAAATGTCCACATTCAATACTGTACACCTGTACTAAAATTGCTTGAGTCACACGAAACACATTAGGAAAATAATGTGTTGTCTGAAAAACTCACGTGTAACTTAGAAAATTCACCAACTGTAATTAGAAAGTTTGAAGTTGAAGAGTAACAATAACAAATAAATTGAAAGTTTCTCTAATACTGAGGCTCAATTTTTTACTGATTTTAATTTTATTTTGCTTAGTACTTTAATTTATATTGAAGATATTCTTAAGAACACTTGTAACTGAATTAAATTGTGTGTTTTTAGTTAGACTTACATGGTACAGTATACGGTATTGTCTTTTAATTTACACACTTTTGATATTTGTTTATGTGGTGCTGTAATGGTATGTCAGGCTTCAGTGTTGTTTATTTTGTGATTTTCTTGTCTCCGTGATAATTTTTTCGTTCCTTTTATAATACAATACTTTATAATTATAATGGTATTAATAATTTTCTCTTTGATATAAGTTGCCTGGAATTGTACTGTACTAGAAATCTGTATAGTACAGTACAGTACTATATAATAAGTTGAAAAGCATTGACAAACCTATATTGATAATCATCCAAATAGACAAGATTTATATGCTACAGAATTATTTATTATTATTTTCATACACCTACAAATATTTTACCAAGGAATGTCTGTATGGGTCGCAATGTTAATTCTGTCTGATGCGAGACTGTAAATGTGGCCACTCTTGGGATAATGACAGTTGAATAGGTAAAAGTCTTACAGGGTGTCCGATCATCCCACGAAATGTTCTTGGTCATCTTTCCCTAATCTAAGCTATTTTATTCATCATAAATCCCCAATCCATTTAGTTTTTCTTAATCTTTCTACAATCATTGCTATTTATTCCCTTATCGTTTTTCCACAATCCTATTACATGTATATCCTCAATCCATCTTATTTTTTCTTCATTTTTCTACAATCTTGGCTATTTATTCCCTTATCGTTTTTCCACAATCCACTGTATGCTGGTTATTTCTCCAAACAAAATCTGGTAGATATTCCTTCATCACCTCTTGTCCAGCCCTGTCCCCCTCTCACTGTGCCAGGCTCCACCCCGGCCCAAGTAACAGTTCCCAGTCACTACCGGGTGTGAGACAAGAACTGCCAGTGTGGATGTGGGTCAAGGTGGGTGTGAGTGCAGGTCTGATTCCCTGGCTGGCAGTACTGATAGATGGATAACTGACTGAATAGATGGATGGGTTGGTTGGTTGGATGGATGGATAATTAATTAGTTGGATGGATGATTAGTTAGTTGGATGGATGGATGCTACTTTACGTCTGCCCATAGTTTGTTTATGTGATAGTAGTGGTAGTTAATGAAATGTTGTGTAGTGTTTAGTTTATGTTATAGTGTGGTGTTATAATCTAGTCAAGGTGGTAGGTCTATATAGAGAGAGAGAGATGTGGTGTATTTAGTAGTCAGGTTATAATAAGGGGAGGATATGATGTGATATGTTGTGGTGGGGATTAAATTAGATGGGGGGGAGCTTGAGTGAGGATGGTAGATATAGTGGAGGGTTTGGTTGGATTATGGCGTGGGGAGATTAATGGTAGAGAGAGTAGGGTTGGGCAGGGAAGGGTAATGTAGAGTGAGGTAAGATATAGTTCAGTAGTGGAAGTAAGAGTGATAGTGTATAGGTTAGGAATGGTAGGGGGATTATGAGAGTGGAATGGAAGGGATGGGGTGGGATGAGGGGTGGGGGTTTGCAAGTGAAAGTGGATGAGTAGTGTTGCCAGCTATGCTTTACTCCTTCCTATTAGGGTTGCCAGTTAGTAGGAAGATTATTAGTCTTATTAGCAATCCTCTTGAAGTACTGTAAATATAGTAGAATTTTACCTTAATATTATTTTAATTTTTAGAAGTTGTGTTTTAAAGAAACTTTTGGTCCCTTATGAGAAAGATGTTAAGTACTGTAAGAATAGTATTGGTTTTATGTTTGTGTGTGTAAAGTTATGATAAATAGATAAAAAAGGATAGATAGATATATTTTGTGTGTGTGTGTGTGTGTGGAAGGTGTGGTGTCCGTGAGTGAGGCCTTGTGATGTGAGGGAGAGAGTAGAGTGCCAGCCAGCCAGTCTAGAAGTGACAGTGACAGTGTCTGGGTGGAGTGTGTCTATCCGTGTATGTGTATGTGCGAGTTTATGTATACTCGAACCCTGCATATACCACCCAAGACACAATGGTAGTGACTGCCGTGCCAGATCTCCTCACTCAACCCTCCTCCGACACCACCATCCCCCCGGGGCATGACACTCACCCAACACACCTTCAGGTCTGGAGTAGATCCTGGATATTAATTCTGATAAATACTGTACTTGTGTCCACTACTTCATTTTATACTGTTTTTGGTTCCTCATTGAACACCACCAATTGTTTTCCCAGGTTTTCCAAATTACCCAGCACTTAGTTTTATATTCAGTCCCTCATTAAAGACACCAACTGTTTTCCCAAGTTTCTGTTATTCATTACATTATTAAACCAAGGGAGCTGCTGGGTCTCTGTTAAAAGGGCAAATGTTAATTTAATGAAGCTTACTGTATAATTTGTAGATGCTCAGTGTCAAGAGAAATCCTTGGAAGGTGACCACAGTGACTATTACAGTTATATATAGTATCAGTTGTATATGTGTGCTTACCAAGTACTGTACAGTGCTGTAACTGTACCTCAAGATCGATGGGAATATTTGTGGTTTATGTCTCGTTCAGTTACGCCTTGCACCAGTTTAGTCAAAATGAGAAAATTGTTGAGCCAGGCAAAGAGGATAGTTGCTCTGAGGATGCCATGGTGTGTGTAAAACCATATTACCAGACCCAGTCATCACTTAACTCAGGGTTGTGGGGTCAAAATCAGAGTTGTGCATTGTCAGTTTTTGAGTGGGCTCTGAAAATAATTATCCCTTTACTCTGATTGTTAAAAATATTTATGAAAATATTGCAGAGTTACTGTACTTACACCTTTATAGAATTTGGGGGATAGACAACAATGTCATGCCATTCATAAGATACAATAAAACCTAATTGTATATGATTTCAATGGCATACTAAGGTACACACACCCTATTCAAACACCTTTCCAGTATAGTACCCACAGGATGGCATGTAATTTTTATATTAATTCTCCTAACTTGTTTAATACTCTAGTACAATACACTGAAATCTGTATTGGTTAAGTGTGAAAGTCTGTATCATTAATCCTCTTATCATTGAGTCAAGACCTGTTTGCTCACAGTTTCATTATGCATGATACGTATCTCACCCATAACCTTAGTGTTTACTGTGTCTAAATCCACAATCAGTTTTGTGTCAAAGGTGCGGTGGAAAAAGTTTAATGGATTTGAAGAGAGAGTAGAAAGGGGGAGGAGAGAAGTAGAGAGAGAGGTAAAAATATTGCCTGTCACCCCTGAGTCGTAATAGTGGAACAGCTTTCTCTTTTGCTGATTGTGTTGGTGGCTGGTTGAAATTGCTGTTGTTAGGCCTACGCTCACGCACACTCATGCACACGCACACGCTCGCACATGCACACATGCATGTACACAAATCCATCCATATGCATGCATAAACATTTATACTGTACAGTACAAAAGTATTCAGGACATACTGCGTATATTGTACAGTACATACATTATACTGTACATGCACAAGCATACAAAATTTAATATTGGTAGACGTGAAGTTAGAAGAATACACTGTGTTATTATGTTTGTATTTTGATATTGTAAAATTAGGGCAATAGATACAATAAAAAAATGTTGAGGGCATCTGTTATTGTCATATTGGAGGGTTACTGAATGCTCCAAACTAAGCTGCAAAACAGATCCTGTACTCATATGCTGATGTAGTGTTTCCTGTAGTAGTTTGGAGGAATCAGTAGCCATCAAAGTTGGCCCCATTATAGAGGTGTAGAATTAGAAACTACAGGTAAAAGGAAATAAATGGGGGTGAAGATATAATGGGCTGGAGGTGAGAGAAAGTGAGAGAAGAACAGGTTTTATGTCACCCATGGCAATTCAGTACTCTTAATAGAGGTAAACGAGAGAAATGGAAAGGATGGATATGTACAGTAAACTTTGTGTGTGTGTGTGTGAGAGAGAGAGAGGGAGAAAAGAGGAAAATAGTAATGATAGATATATGTGTATGTGTGTGCGATGACCTTGCACCCTCTAGCCTTGATTGAGGTCACAGCTTTCTGTTTCACTGCTGCTGTGTGCTGCCACCACCACCACCACCTCTACCTCTGTCTCCAATACTGCCCCTCCTAGTAACTAACTACCTGTAACACTAACCCCATCACAACCACCACTACCACAACCCCCCATACTGCCCCTCCCAGTAATTACCTGTATCCCCATCAGTAATATTAATTCTACCACCACCACAACCACTACAGCTAATGCCATTACAATACTACCACTATAACCATCACCAAAATCACTACCACTAAACCATCACCACAACCACGACCATTTATTTGAGCATCACCACCACAACCACTAACACCACCACCACCAATACTGAATAGCCATTGTTACATCATAATATTCTTATTAAAAAAAATGTAACATCAAATTCTCGTTTTGCATTGTTAATTGTAGGGAGACTAAGAGAGTAGGACATTTTTTGTTTGTTAGGCAAGTTTTTCCCTAATGTCCTGGTGTGAGTTACAATACTTTTATATTTATTGAAAGTTAACTGGTGAAAATGAGGAAGCAAGATTATTTAGGTCATGGTGGACTTGGAAGTACAATACAGTGGCAAGTACAGTATTTTGTGTCCACTTGTATATGTATGTGTGTTCAGTACATAAAGTCAGTTATGGTAGACCCTTGTTATGATACAATGAAAGACTCGTATCCACCACTTCATTTTACATTTACTGTACCTCTCATTGAAGACCACCAGGTTTTCCCAGGCTACTGTTATTCATTGCCCACTACTTCATCAGGGAACCAAGCATGAAAAGAAATGGTAGATACGACCATAATAAATTTACGTTCTATCAAGGATCCAATGTACAGAACTATGTTTATGATAGGTTTATTAGGTAAGGAAGGTGTAAAGAACATGGTGTAGTCTTTTGTAGTTCTGCTCTACTTCTTCTCTTGAACTAGTTAACATCCATCTCATCCCTTTAGAATTTGTCACTACTCTCCTCATTTACTTGGAAACCTTTCCTTGTACATTCGCGGTCAATAATAATCATCCACATATGGGTATCTTAAATAATTTGCTGTCTAATATTTTCACGTTCACATATGATGATATTGTTTTAAGTACTGTAGTGCGTATCTGCTTGTATTAAATTAAAAGGTGGTAATTAACCTATTTATTGGGAACCTGTCAAACTCTTTAAGTGAGTTACCCCTATATAGATGATTATTTTTTTACTACAACTTTACAATACAGTACAGTAGTTCGTTCGTTATATAGCAGGCAGCTGATTTTCTTTTAATTTCTTTTAATTTCTTTTCTTTACCAGGCAAGAGGTTTGTGTAATAACATCCAGTTATCAGTAATTATGTTTATATAGTGTATTGGTATGTCTTTAATCAGAGTGTGTTGTGTTGGTGATTCATATCTAACTCTTCTTATGCAAACATTTTTTCATAGTTTTGAATGATGAAATATTTTGTTCTAGAATGAGGGGTTCTTAAGTTTTATAATAGTAGCTACAAACAATATTTCTTAGAAAAAGTGTGTTTGTGAATTACTGTATATCCAACTCTGCTTCTGCAAGAGTTGATGTGTAAGTGTCTTTGTTCAGGATCATTAAACTGTGATCGGGAAGGAGCATGGAAGTATGTCAGACTGGCTGGTTTCACTCTCAACAGTGGTCACGACTTTCTCCCCGCTGCCTCCCATCACCGGGTTGGGAAATATTCACATTGTTGGTTAACTGCTCTGGCCATTACGTTTACTTCATCCTGACTTATTTTTCTTCTTTCTTTTTTTATCACCAATTCTCTTCAAAGTAATATAACATTACATGAACTTTTTGTATAGATTCCTGCGTTTGTAAGTTGCAGATAGTACTGTATTGTACTTAGTTGTTTAAATGTTTTGGTGTAATTTGTCTTGGATTGCATTACAATTCCATAAAAGCCAAGATTAAATGAGGGAGGCGGTAAATTTTCGCCATATTAAAAAATTAAATGAAAAAAGAGAGAAGTCCAAAATCATGTTCAGTTTCTTTTGAGTCTCCGAAACACTTTGCTTTTGAGGAGTATAAGTTGTATTACGGGGTTAAGATGGATGGTGGTAGAGTTTTCCGGAGTTGACCAGAGTCGCGTTTATGAATGCCCCAAACTTAAGACCGCCTCGAGGCTGGCGCCCAATCGTGTTTTTTGCATGTCCCAAACTCTAGTCCGCCTCGAGTCCAGGTCTAGTCAAGTCGAGCCAGTTCTGGAGCAGGCTAGACCCAGTCTCAAGGCGGATAGTGACGTCACAATGTAAACAAACACATTGAAAAATGGCGTACAAAGCAACAACAAGGTAAATACACTGAACTTAAAGGTTCAGTTAAAAGTTAATAATAAAAAAGAGTTAATAATAAAAGTTAATAATAATTTCCATTGCTCCGAGAGGGAAGAGTCGCAAATTTGAAAATATCTGTTTTCCGTCATCTTTGTTGTTGTTGTAGTCGGTCTCCTGTGGTCCAGCTGGGCTGTTTTTGAATGTCCCAGCATCTAGTCTAGCCAGCCTCAAGACCGCCTCAAGCCGCAAGGGCATTCATAAACGCACCTCAGTTGTGGATTTGATAGATGAGGTATGTGATGGTTTGAGTGACTTATGGTCTGTCGTGATGGTGGTTAATGAATCGTATTATAGCTGTACAGGTAGTGAGGATTGTCAATTCTTTTGGGAGACTGAGTGGGGATGATGAATTGTGCTGGGAGAATTAGGGTGGTAGTATTAAACTACAGTGGTTTTTCGAGGAAAAGGCATTTTGTTGCTAAATTCACATTGCAATTGAGTGATGAAGAGACTTATCCTTGAAGAAGTTGTCTTATAATGCAATCATTGTGCTTTGGGAGTGTGGATGATATTTGGAACCGGTGCATTTCCAAGTTTGAAAAATAGAGATCAAAATGTTTTATTATGAACAGTTCATTACTTTGCCCCAGTACACCAGTGTGATCTCTACCATTAACTTCTAGGGCAGCGATGGTGGAGACAGCGAGTACGAGAGTGCAGATGAGGAGGAATTGGGAGAGGAGGAGGAGGAGGAAGAGGACGACGACCTCCTGATCATACCAGATGGAGTCGGAGAGGTAAGACGGCCACCTCTTCTGTGTGTAAACTATCTAATAATAATAGTCTCTCAACTAAGTATTGAAAACATCTCAATGATTATATATGATTTGAAACATGATAGGGTTGGTATTCTTGCTCTGTCCAAGACTGGCATTTAAGGGTGAAATTAGCTAGGTGAAGCAGTTTGTAAACTTTCTCTCTTTCCTCAGGACAACAAACAACTGGACGATGACGAGGACAGGAAAAACCCTCAGTACATTCCCAAGAAGGGAACTTTTTACGAACATGACGACCGAACGGCGGCTGAGGAAGACGCAGAGAAGCCGTAAGTATTTACAGGACTCCATATGCCCTTGGCTTTTTTTGTGTCTCTGATACTTGTTTTAGTCATTCTACTTTCATGTGTGTCTCACGTTTTATTTTTCTCTTTGGGATTCAGTTAAACCTGGCTATGCCCCATTGTTTTTAACCTGGTAAAAATATACAGTACTGGATCCCTCAATGAATTTCTTGTCATTTGTGGTAATTATAATGCAATTTAAGACAAAATACAGCAAATGTTTACCTTCAACTGGAATGTACAGTACACAAAACATGTACCGGTATGTCAGGTCATGTTACTTCATAGGGAATTAATGCATTATCACTACAATAAAAAAAATAACTGTAGGTTACAATAATGTGAAAATAAATCGGTATAAAATGCTACTTTACTGTATATTTTTATATAATTGAGTTTTCTGTTGAGTCCTTCATACATTTTTTTTATTGCCACATTAGTAGTGTTGAGGAGCCACAGACCAACAAGAAGGAGGTAGGGAAGAAGAAGGTATGGAAAGAAGATGACCGTTGGAAGCACGACAAGTTCAATGAGTACGACCAAGCCCCCAAGAGCCGAGATGAGCTGGTGCAAGTGTACGGCTATGACATCCGCAATGAGGAGGGACCTCCCCGGGCCAGGCGCCGCAGGAGATATGGGTAAGGAGACGCAAACACAACAGGCATTTGGTGTAGCATTCATATTGATGACTCTTTGCCACCTCATTTTACACTCAATCATTTGTAATATTTATACTTATTTATTTATTTATTAATTTACACATTTTTATTTTTTTTCAAAACCCTGAAATTTACTGTACTGTATTCCCCACCAGGCGCGGCCCCAACAAATACACCCGCAACTGGGAGGACCTTGATGCGTACACCAAGCCAGTGCGTGGTGGGGGCACACCAGGCAGCGGGGTGGGGATGAGAGGCTTCCGGGGGGGTCAGAGGTCTCTAACCGGAAGCCGCAAGACCCTGGAGAGCGATGAGGAGTTCCCAGCCCTTGGTCAGAACCGGCCGGGGTTGGTGAAGCAGGAGCTGCCCCACCCAGAACACAGGGATGACAGCAGGAAGGTGGAGACTTTTGTAGCCAAGGTGGACAGCCAGAGGATGCCCACTGAGCCTATGTATAAAGGTCAGTCTTTTGCCAGTCATACATGAACTGTAATAATTATTGTTGTAGTCAAGAAGGAAAAGTCATCTGTAATTTAAGTGATATGTAGTAACACCATCCTGTGCATTTAATTATTTTATGTTATTAATGACTGTTTGTTTGCATGTATACAGGTGAGCCAAACAACACCAAGCAACACTCTCCAGCCCAGCCACACCAGCATCCTCCCCAACTACAACAACAACAACAACACATCAAGAGCCCACAGCCCCAGGATGTGCGAAGTGAAATGCAGCGAGGCAGAGGGGGTGGCCGGGGCAGGGGTAGGGGTGCCTGGCGTGGTGGTGGTAGTGGTAGTGGTGGATTCATCAGAGATCAGCAGCACAGGTGAGACACTTGTGAAGGTATATGTTTGTTCGGGAAGTAGAGTGTCAGGGAATATAATAGATTCTTTTTTTTTATGGGGATGGCAACAGGAGGGACAAATTATTATTTGCAGATTCCTATGTGTTACTTACTGTATTGTTTTATGTGATGATATTTTAACCCATTTGGACCTTGCACCTTTGTTAGAATGAATAGTATGGTGTCATTGCCAGAGATAATTCGTTAAGGTTTGAATAATTGTAATAAAAATGTTTAAACATTGTAGTGAACTTGCTGTGATTTTTTTGTATGATAAGTAATCCTAAAGAATACTTATTCTTTCCAAATATTTTGTCACAAGATATAATGAAGAACGCAGCGGCCACAACTACGGGGACGTGAGAATCTCTGGGCGGGGCGGCAGGGGGGGAGGCAGCCCCCAGCAGCACCAACAACAGCAGCAGCAACAGCGAGCCCCACACCAATACAACCCCAGGGAGATGGATGAACTCAACTCAGACATGAAGAACGTCAACATTAACTCACAAAACAGAGACGACATGTACAGGAATAAGAACCGTAAGCAACACATTGGTTCGCTCCTCTGTGGAAGCTGACAATTCTCTCCTCTTCCATGTCACCTGACATCCCTCCTTTCCCATCACTTTTGTTTTCTTATTATTTAGACATTATATGAGTAGTTTCATATTGCAGTTAGATGTGTCCAGTTATGCATGTGCTGTTTTCAGCAAATTTTGGAATAATTCATTGATACATGATTATTATTGGTTTTAGTTTTAAACACGAAACTATTGATAACATGAAGTTGTATTACAATTTACATTGTACGGTGCAGGTGGTGGAGGCAACACTGATAACCGCCGCAACACCGTCCCTCCGCGCCTCCAGGACTCGGCCGCTGCTGTGGCCAACATGGGGAGGGGTGGGCGGGGCGGCGGTGGTGGAAGCAGCACGTCCCCCGGGGCTGACTCTTCCTCCTCCCGACCCAAGCGGTACTCGTCACAGAGGCAGCGGTCCATCCCAGAGCAATCCGTCCCTCCTTACCCTCAGCAGCACGGCTATATTGACACGCCGGTGGAGCCAAGTGAGTTATTCATATATTTATTTATATTTCATATATATTGAGGATTGAAGGCAAAAGTCCACTTAAATCCACTTAATTTCTGGCTGTTTAGGAATGTTGATGGAGAGGTAATTAAAAGTTTGGTTGTAACTTACAGGTTACCAAGGCAGCGGGGTGAGTGAGACTGGAATTGCCACCAGTGCTACCCCCACAGCTACCGCAGCCCCACATACACAGCTGCCTCCTACGTTTGTGGCCCCAGCCTTTACCACCTCCCCTCCCACGTACCCTCCAGAGCCCTTCCTCGGACGACCTCCTGCACCCAGGATGTTCCCACCAGTCACCCAAGCACCACACCTTTTTGCGGCACCCGTCGCTCCGCCCCCAGTTCCGGTGCCTCCGGTTGCAGGCCCCCCGCTAGGTGCTCCCCCGGTGGGTGCCCCAACTGTGCCAGGACCTCCCGTCACTGGTCCGCCTTTCCTTCCCCCAGAGAACATGATAAACTTCGGAGGTCACCCCGGACCCCTCCCAGGAGCCGCACCCCACCCACCCCAGTTCCCACCTTTCCAGGGCTATACTCCCGGACCTGTGGTAAGTCATACCACTACACCACACCACACAGTATATCACTACAGTATACAGGACAGAATCATGCACTGCCACACCACATCATCGTATGGTACACAAAACTCTTAACCTAGCCACTAGAGCTGCAACACTTTTACCACTTCTATCACTACATTTATATCTACAGTATATTCATTTCATATCCAATATCTTGCAGCTTTAAAATCCTGTGATACATCATCTAGCACTGAAATACTGTAGTTATGGTACAGTCATGATCCAAAATGTGTATCCAGGCTTGCTTTGAATAGCCTGATCGAGTATTAAGTGAGCTCAAGCAATTATGAATCAGGATAAGTGTTGTAATTGGGTCCCTAGTATGTGAAATTATTCAAAAGTTCAACAAGACCTGGATACAAATTTTAGATTGCAAGTGTACATTACTACACAAATACCAACACCAAAACCATACTCTTGTTCCTTTATTACTTCAAGGTTCAACAACCACTACATATATCAGGCACCACTTATACACCTTAATAGTTTTTGTTTCGTCACCACCACTTATCACTACAAGATGTCTTTCGTACTACACACCCATGACATACAACATTACTATTACTACAAAACTAACATGGATCCCAGCTTAACTGTTATTCTCCCTTAAATACCCTTGTGTCTCCTGCTTGAGTGATAGTCCCGGCCTGGTTACGTATGATTTCTATACCACGCCCTCGAAATCGTATTGATGAACTTTTTAATTGGCAAGCAAATACTGTATATCTGGAAGTTACCAGTAATATATGGAGGACATTCATTATTATTCTCATTTATATTGAAATAAGTTTAAACCTATGGTGAATTTTAGGATCATGTATAAAAGGTAAATATTACTGATATTAACAGTGACGGTGAATGTGTACACCCCTTTACTCTCAAATTGATCACTTTTATATTTACTTTGGGTTACTTGATTTTATGTGTTTTTCCTTTACAGCTGGCTATAACTCCCTCTGCCTCCTTTTGAGTTTCATTTGATCCTAACTGCTGTATTGTCAGTAGTTTCTTTTCCCATAGATTAGTTTTGTCAGTTAGTCAATCAATCAGTCCTTATTCTTCTTGCAAAGCTGTTCATCCCTCTGGTTTATCTACTGTGTATTTCAATAGACCCTTGATATAACATAGCTAAAATTTATATCTGCCACTTCATATACACTCATTCACTGATGGAAGACCACCATATTTTTTCCCTAGCTTCTGTTATTCATTACCATGCAGAAGAAATAATTTACTGGGTCTGATATAAATGGCAAGTGTTAATTATGTTGATGTAATACTGAGAACCTAGTGTATAACCCCAGTACAGTAGATGTATTCCATTAGCCTTTTTTTTTCTTTTTTTTTATACAAGCAATCAATAATGCTGAATTCTTAGCACTGGCTGATGTGTCCTCCCTCCCCTCCCCCACGTTGCAGTCACAGCCCGGTGAGATCTACAGCAACGGTGTAACATACTACAACACCGAGACCCAACAGCACCTTCCCCGTATCAACCCAATACTACAGAAGCGTCCCAAGGCAGCCATACCCATTGTTCCACCACCAGAGAGGGAGCGAAAGAGGCAGGAACAGCAACAACTAGCAGCGCAAGAAGGGTATATACTGAGAGAGGAAATAGAGGACAGGGGTTATGAGGATGAGAGTGGGACAATAGAGGATGAGAGAGGAGAAGAAGGGGATATAGGGATAGGGGAGCAGCAGATGAGAGACTTGGAGAGACTAGTGGAGCAGGAGAGGCAGCTGGAACAAGAAAAGGCCCTGGAGCAGGTCAGGCTAATGGAGGAAGATCGAGCCCGGGAGCAGGAGAGGTTGGAGGCAGAACAGCAGCAAGATGTAGACCCAACACCTGAAGCCAAGAATCCCAGCACTAACATAAGTAATGATGAACAACTCACACCTACCATTACCTCAACCACCAAGGATGAGCCTCCTATGTCACTCGAAATCAAACAACCAATAGAGGAGAAAATAGCAATGGTAGCAGAACCCATCACCACCACCACCACCATCACCACACCCAGCAGCAGCACAGAGCAAACCCCAGTGAAGGCAGAGAGTAAAAGTACCACCAATACTCTCACCTCAGAAGAACCTCAGGCAGACTCCACTACCACGGACATCACACAGCCCACATCCTCACCTGCCGAGTTGTCCAGCAGCACCACTGAAGGAAGCAAAGACGAGAGTAAAACGGAAGTGGCTAACCAACCGTCCAGCAGCACGGAAACGCCAGATGTGGCGGTGGCGGCTTCATAATGTTTTATGTCGTTAATGAATAAATAATAATGCTGCTTATGGTTGGTCAGATGAGTGGTGTCCAATGTTTTTTAGGTTAAATTTATAGTTTGGTGTTTCAGCTTGGAAAGTTGCAATATGAAGCAGCACAGACTGGATAAAGTGAAGTGAAAGCATTGGCATCCCTCATTTGGCTGACTTTACAGTAGCGTGTAGTTTCAGATATTTATTATCGCTAGTATTATTAATTGAGCAACCTGTTCCAGTGGCCTTTTTGTTTGTTATGTTCTCTTGTACTCCCTATCCTAACGCATCTTCAGTTTGAACACCAGGCCCTTGCATTCTTTTTCTTCTTTCAACTGTGTTCATTCTTAACTTTAAAAGTCGTCTCAGTTATTATGGGACGGTGGTTAAGTGTCTCCCTTTGCCTTTTTACAATTACTACTAAGATGATAATTTTGGGCCATATGGTGGAATAGTTATGGGTAAGGGTGATGGTGTATAAAACTGTGCACCTGAATCCGTGGTACATCACAGTAGGAAGATGCTTGGCCTCTCTCTTGTATCAAATCCCTTAGCACCGTGATGGAGATATAGTACCAGGGACACAAGTTATAAATGGGGATGGCAATGGTCAGCAAGTACTGTACAGGGTAGGCAATGATCACTGGAGAGGGACGAGCATCTTCTTTCACCAGGGTTGTAGCACGATCTCATTTGCACGACTGTACGGGCCGCATGCAAAAACATTTGTGGTGTTGACGATGAGTCCCTAGACAAGCTTCAAAGCCATCGTACCAGTACAACACCATCATCAACACCACATATATTCATACATGTAGCTCTTTGTATCATATCTTACCTTGGCACCAATCACCATTCTTTTCATGACCTTTCCCTCATATAGCACTTGGTAATATTTATCTATATTTGGTGTCTTCAAAATGTTAGCCACTGAAGTCAAGTGTGCTTTTATTTTTTATTTTATTATTGCCGTTTTTCTCATGGATGGTGGGTGTCCACAATCGATGCCATAAAAGGGGATTTTACTTTTGTCTTATTGGAAGCTACTGATTTCTCCAAACTATCCAAAAAAGCCCACCTTGATCACTAAAATAAGTAAAGGTACTCGTCTCTTGGCTCAGTTTGGAGTTGCTTCGGATTTGCTAGCACCATATTACCTCACCCAATTGTGATTGGTCATAGGAAGTTACCTGCCGAGTAATAGCCAGTCACATATCGGTCAATAAGGCACAGTTATTAATATTGGTAAGTTCTATCCTCAGACATCGATTGTGAAAATTTACCATCAGCCAGGAAAAAAATGGCAACTAGAAATATAATTTGTAATTAAAGGAGTTCAAGGTGCTGTCAGTAAATTGTTGGCTACTGGTTGCTTCAGATTGTGCCACAAAACATATCTTCTACTAATTAGTAGAATGTCATCACCCACCAGTTACACCTCCCACCCCCCAACACACACACACTGGCAGATGACAAAAGTGGAAGTGTGTATGGTGTGGGTCTCATCATTATTTTGTTCATGACAAGGATACCCCAGCCAAACCCACTAATGAATCTGTACTGATGGAGACCTTTTATGTTTTGTTTTGTTGGTACAGGTTATATAGGAATCAGTAGCCTGCAGTTGACAGATGACATTTTGTTTCCCCATCCATACTCTATCCCCCTTGGCTCTGGTAGCTGGGTCAGACACGAAGGTCTTGGGAAAGGGATGGACTAGAGTCTCTTCTGGGTCGCGCTTCAAACCACTCTCAGTGACAGTTAGAATCGTGTTATTCATTCTTTTTATATTATTAGTATTGCAGTATTACCTTTTTAAGCTAGTGTTGAGACTTTTTCATGTTTGCAAATATTTTTCTTGTTTGGAGATTGGGCGCTAGATTGGTGCAGCGATAGTGTTCTTGAGAGAACAAGGGCGAACAATAATGCTGTAATAATTACACAATAATTAGCTATGTTGCACAAAACACGCCAGCCAGAGCACAACAGATAAGATGTACACATGCCAACAAGAGTGGTGTCACTTGTGAAGCTCATCATACCTTCATTTTGTGGTTCATGATGTGGCAGATAAGGTGACACCACTTTTGTTGGTGGTTGTACATTGTTGACTCCTTGCAAAGAAATTAAGTATAATTGGAGTTTAAACAGTGTACTATTACAGTATTGTTATTATTATATTTTACTTTTTTATGAGGCTGCTGTAAATTGAAAGATATTCGGCTATTGAAAAGAAATGCTGTAGTTTGAATATTGTATGGTTTCCTATTACCCCATCTTACATTTTGTTTATATAATTTATACTATACATACATTTTATTGGAGACTTGTTAAAGAATCAAGAAAATGTGTTGCAGATAATGTATGAAGCTTGAGAAGTACTGTATAAAAGCACAGTGTCATACTCGTCATCCTAAAATCACTCGTATTACGAAACGATTGATAGATACTGACAAGAGATGAAAATTAATCACATAGAAAATACTAGTACAGTATGATATTGATCCCCTACTGTCAGTTATAATTCAAAGAGAGTAATGTCATATTACCATATTTACCCTGGTACTTGTTTTGTATGCATTATTGTTACTTTTCTGTGTTACTCTCAGCCACAGTAAAAACAGACCAGAGTGGCAGCACAGATGACCCAAACAGAAACTCTAGTCCACCTTTATTTTAGGTTCCCAGGAGCTGCAAGGTTGAATTCAATAGTTCCTCATCTCTCCTCAATCAGCCTCCTCTACTCTTCATCTTTCTTGTAGACTACACAGTTGCTTGTATGTATTTGTGGTACAGCCCAGGTGGAAGGTGGTCAGGCTTTGACAGTACCCAGTGCCATATGGGGTTTGATTATTGTCATTGTTTGTGATCCCTCCTCTCGATCATCATACTGTATCTTCGAGGCCTAGGGTGGTCTTCTTTTGTCCTCAGTCAATCACTCTTTTCATTGTCTGCATAGATGTTGGCAGTACGTAAAGGGACGTGGCTCCCTTTTCCTTCCTTTCCTATTGTGCTAGCTGTCCCTCCTCTCTAGTGGTAAATCGGTAATGTTTTTCTGGTTCTTGTCAACCAGTTCTTGTTTAATTAACAATACCTTGCTTGGTACTGATTTGTATCCATGATATTTTAATTATATTGTAATGGGTAATGAAATGATAAAAGGATTGTGCACTTTTGGTATCTACAACTGGGTACTATGAAGGCATTCGTTACTGAAAATATCCTGGCATCTTCCATGTGCAGGGCTGTACTATGAATAACCCGTAACTGTACATTGCTATTGTTTGTCATCCTAATTAACTCCCTCTAGGTATCAGCCCAAATTCTAGAACGTGACTTCGATGAGAGACTGGGTGTAAATGATTGATATTTGGATTTGGATAACATGCTGAAGTCCCACTGAAATATGTCGCTACCAAAATATGTATAGTCCATAACTAACGCTGTTCCCTTAAGACTCCATTTGGATTATTATAGTGTAGTACAAGCTCTTTTAAATCATCACAAGGCAAGCTTTTGTATTTGGGCAATCAAGAGATTTACCTACATTATGAAATTCTCAAACATTAGTCTGAGTACCATATGGAATAATTAACATATTTAACTGTTTTTCCTTTAATCCATTGCAATTCAGTAGCGTTCCTCTTCCAAGCAAAGATTTATTATCAGTTGGGCAGAGAATAATTACTAAGTGATCAGCCATTATCTGTAAGGGTAAAAAAACTGTCTCGTCAAAAGTCTCAAATCCAAGACTCCTTCTAGCATTTGGTGCCGCTGTGTTCCGTGCTACGTCTAGATAAATCCTATTCTTGCTACTGCTGTGTGGAGGGTAACACTCGAAACATTTTTATAGTTTTATAAAGAGCGTGGGAACCCTGCACGACTATAATAATAGGAAGATGGTTGAGTAGGGTTATCGTAGTCTTACCTATATAACTATGTAACATTAGAATTCTACAGTATATTGGAATGTTAATATATGATGCAAGTATAACAAATATTTCTGTTTACGATTGTTGACATTACTCATTTTTTATCTCCTAGTTATCAGACTGGAATTCTTATGTGAAAAAAGTTTAATTTAATTACAAGTTCATTGTATACAATTTTGGTACTTTTTTTAGTTTAACAAATATTGGATGTTCATTTATGGAAATAAATATATAATTGTACAGGATTAACTTTGTCTTCCTGGCAGTACTGTATTTACCATCACCAGACAAAATATATCATACTTTACTTCAAAGTAAATATTCAACTCGGCCAAAAAAAATCATATTCCTACCCATTCTACTTCAGCCCTTCCCATTTTCCCATCAACCTTCCCATTCAGTAAATGCTTAATGGGACACAATGATTTGTTAATTTTAACGAGGCTTCCTTTATTTATCTGCTTATATAGCCCTTAGCATTAATTAATAATGTGAAAAATAAATGTTATTAAACTTAAAGATACACAAGGGGCTTAATGATCTGCGAGCGATGAAGAGTAGAAAAGTATAAACGTAAAGAGTAAATTTATAATGATGACGAGAGTTTAACCTGAGAAAGGTATGTTTATTGGTCACCAGAGAGAGAGAGAGTTTAACCAGTGGAAGATCTCTATTGGTCCCTTGTGTGATGTGATGACGTCATTAATTATAGGGTTGGGTGGAGTCTCCTATTTGTGTTTAGGCTGCCGCAAACCGCAATCTGCATCCCTGAGACACTGACTATAGTTGTGGTTGAGGTGGTGATCTAAGAGGGTGTGTGGTACGGTGAGTGGTAGTCATTATCATTCTATAGCTGAATGTAGCCTATTTTTTGGTGCTTATATTATGCCTGTCTGTAGAAAAGTGAAGTGATTGAAGTCTATAGTCTTTCTATTTTGTACTGACCCGTGAGGAGTTGACCGCGGTGATGCCAAATCTAGAATCAATGCATTCACCACATAAAGGAAACTCCACTAACGAGAGTATATTGATATAGTTTGTTGTAGTTGAGGTGTTGACTATAGAGGGTGCGTGGTTGGTTACTGTCAGTGGGTTGTAGTTGTAGCCTAGTGGTCATGGTATTGGTGCCTTTTTGATGCCTGACAGTAGAGAAGTGGTGTGACTATACCGTTGTGTTTTACTTATGTATGTGTTGTTGCTGTTATAGTGGTATGAACGTTAGGTTGAGTTGTGTGAACCTGTGTGGCAGTGATAGAGTTGTATCCGGTAATGTCGTTCGTGAAGAAAAAAGTTTATGAGAGAGAGCCTTTACTCTCATCTACTGTGTAGCCCAGGGTTATCCTTCGTGCTACCAATCCCCCTCTAACTCCTAGCTCCCTTGTGAGTGCTACAGGGTCTTACAGGACTAACGTAAGTGGCATCTTTTTATTCCCCCTCTTCATCACTTATATAAATGTTTAACCATAGCTACATGATAGACATACAGAGTTTCTCATCATGATTATGTAATAATTATTATCTGATAAGTTTAGTGATAGGACCTTCACTCAATAAATAATGCATATTCATTACAAGTAAACACAAGCAAGTTACATAGAGTTACATAGAATCGCAGACCACAACAGACCTTACGGTCCACACGGGGTGATCTGATTAGAAGGTTACTGGTGGAGAATTAATTTCTCCCCAGTGATAGTCGTAGATAAGGATAGCAAAGTAGAAGGCTCTCTCCACTCCCTCCGGCCTGAGCCGTACTGGAAATAAGTTAGGAGTCAGAACCTTGTGGAGTTGGCAGAGAAAACTCCACAAGGAAATTTTATAGGAAAGATAGAAAGTAGTTGAAATTTGGCTAACTTGCCACCTGTAATGGGCAAATATTATTCATTAGTAAACATCGAAAGTCGAGGATTAGACGCAAGGTGTTTATCTAAGCGACTTTTGAAGCTATCTACGGTATTACAGTCTATTACGTTACGGGGAAGCCCATTCCATAAGTTGACGACTCGGTTAAAAAAGAAATTCTTGGATTCATGTGAATTAAAAGATTTACCTATGATTTTGCAGCCGTTACCTCTCGTGTAGTTTGATTGATCGATATTGAAATATTTGTTGTAGTCCATATTGTCTATGCCTTTGATTATTTTGAATACCTGGATTAAGTCGCCTCTCAATCTACGTTGTGCTAATGGAAATAGTTTCAATTCGTTTAGCCGCTCCTCATACGTTTTGTTTCTTAGACATGGTATAATTTTAGTAACTCTACGTTGGACTCATTCCTTTCTTTGTTCGTCTTCATTAGGACTGTTTCTACTGCCACCATCCATGTCCATGTGTGTATGTGTGTGTTTAAGGAGTTGCTACAATCTTGTCTCTGGTATTCGTTGACTAGAAAGAAGTCAATGCAGATCAATGTAATGTTAATGTTTTTACCATCTAAATTGACTAGAAATATATTCTTGTGTACAGTACAATAATACTCATTATTATTGCACCGTTGTACAGTATATATTATTGTACACTACGTATATTTTTGTATATAGGCCTACTGTAAGTTCGCTTAGCCTAATATTATATTGTTTCTTTTACTACTGTTACATATAGATAAAACTACAGACATACATACATACAGACCTCACAATCAAGCATCATGTCCAAAGACTTCCCATACATCATTGAGACTCTGCCTGAGGAGGAAAACAACAGGATCAAACGTGACTTCAAAGGTTATCTGTCTGGGTGTGTGAGAGTTCAGCCCAAAGGTTTCTTCTACCAGAGCATCTACAGGGACTATGCTGCCAGTCTCTACAACCTCAAACTCTACCCAACTGATGTCTTTGTCGCCACCTACCCCAAGTGTGGTAAGTGATCGAGGGTCAGAATTAATTTTATACAGTAGGCCTACATCATGTTTTGATTTAATATGTTTATGTCTATAATTATGTTAATTTCATTTTACTATTTGTTTTCTTTCTGTTGCAAGCAAAAGTTTTGATATATCTGTTGGTGAATACTTCCCATTACTTCTCTCTCTCTCTACATACATACACACACCCTACATACATACATACATACATTCATTCACAGTTTGCCACGACCTTTGTTTACATTGGTACAGGCACCACGTGGACGCAGGAGTTGGTGTGGATGGTTATGAATGACTTTGATGAAGAAGGTGCCAAAGTGGAGTTGGAGAAGAGGTTCCCTATGATTGAGTAAGTTATTAAATCATTTATTATACAACATTCTACGATAACTTGACCTAAATATCCGATGATAGAGTAAGTTATTTATTATTCAACATTCTACGATAACTTGACCTAAATATATGATGACTGGCCATTATAGATTTATGTAAGATTTAGGCTACCAAAGTTATCAATATATTTATAGTGAGTGTTACTCTTGACTTTTATCTCCATGTGATAGGTTTAATGGGGTGCGGGAGTAGGAGACAGGCTTGGGGGGGGACTGGAGGGGTGCGGGAGTAGGGGGACAGACTTTGGGGGGGACTGGAGGGGTGCGGGAATAGGGGGACAGGCTTGAGGTGGGTAGAAAGCCTGTCTCCTATTCCTGCAACCCCCTAACCCCCCCAGCCTGTCCCCCTACTCCCGCACCCCCCTAAACCCCACCAAGCCTGTCCCCCTATTCCTGCACCCCCTTAATAAACTATGATTGGAGTGACTATCTTCCTCATTTCCCTTTTTTTATACAAACAAAACTATTAATTTTACCTCCAATAGAATATTTTAGCATGCTCTCAAACGTCAATACTTTATTTATTTATTATGTGCTTTATAATTATGACTCGCACAATTGTTTACGAAGATTCACATAATAAACAAAAGGATACACACATACACACACACACACACACATCGAGTCAACAAGAAACCAGAATGACAAATCTCCACGTGTTTAAATTTGCCTTGTGTGTGTATCATAGTTTGTTCTTCACATAGAGATATTTACGACAGGCAATTAAATGCTTACTCATGGTCATGGCATAAAGTGAAGGAGAAAGTTTCTGTTATTGTCATGCCTATGGTGTACTGCATTACGTGTTCCTTTATAATAATAGTGTCCTGCATAATGTGTAAACTGTTAAATGACTGGTTCCTTTATTACAGTGTATTGCATTACATGTAAACTGTTATATGATTGGTTCCTTTATTACAGTGTATTGCATTACATGTAAACTGTTATATGATTGGTTCCTTTATTACAGTGTATTGCATTACATGTAAACTGTTATATGATTGGTTCCTTTATTACAGTGTTACATGTAAACTGTTATATGATTGGTTCCTTCAAAGTGAACTGTTATAATCATATGACTGACGACTGTTTGTTCTTTGACTACAGATCAGACCACGTGATGGACCCACAAGTGTTCCAGGAGCCAGAGCTCTTTAGTAAGCTGAAGGGTAAGGTGCCCAAGCCTGGTGAATATCTGGACCTTGTCTCATCACTCTCTCACCCACGCCCCCTCAAGACACACATGCCCTTCTCACTCCTCCCTCCCTCACTCATAGATACGTGTAAGGTGAGTATGAAACATTAATTAATAACTTAATTAACCCTTAATTAATTAAATTCATCAAATAATCATTTACACAGTTCAGTTTCTTTCGTTTATGGTGCTTGCAAACCAAAATAAACCTCTGTGAAATCGGCACTATCAGGCCTATATCTCATGTGTGTGTTTGTTTGTGCAGGTGGTGTACGTAGCACGGGACCCCAAGGATGTGGTGGTGTCTTTCTACCATCACCATCGTATGTGGATCACACATGGATACAATGGAGACTTCAACACTTTCCTTGAATACTTTATGAATGACCAATGTGAGTTGATGGAGAGATAGGAGTTTAATGCTATAATATATTGTCAGGTAGTTGGTTAGGAAATAATTAGTACTTGTTTGTTGTCCAGTTAGAAATTCATGATGTTTATTATGCGTTGTGTTATTAAATTTAGTAAAAGTGTGAGCATGTAATTCAGTGATGTGGTGATGTTTATTTCGGTGATGTGTGTTTCAGTGATGTGGTTGTGTATATTTCAGTGATGCTGTGTTTATTTCAGTGATGATGTGTTTATTTCAGTGATGATGTGTATGTATATTTCAGTGATGTTTTCACCGTTCTGGGAACACATCCGTGAGGCTTGGAACCTAAGACATCATCCTAACATTCTCATCTTTACCTACGATGACCTCCAGACCAACCTTGCCCAAACCATCAACAAGGTCGCATCATTCTTAGGTCAGTCCTTTAATTAATTAAAAGAAAAAAAAATGTGAATACCTCACCCTTAATATTCTACGCTTGTCACTTAACTCACATAATTCTCGTATGTGTGTGTGTGTGTGTACAGGGAAGACCGTGAGTGAGGAGCAGATGGTGAAACTCCAGAAACACCTTCACATCGACTCTATGAAAAAGAATCCTGCCACAAACGCGGAGCATCTGGTTAATCTGGGTGTGATGGACAAGAAGGAGGGAGGCTTCATTAGGAAAGGTGAGACTGAAAGAATACTAATGATCGTAGGCAAGAATATCCATGGTGTTAACGATGGTGTTGTACAGTACCGGTATGATGGGTCCATAGACAAACAGCAATCATATCGTATTCGGTTGTGCACACCATAAATTAATATTCTTGACTACAATCCATGCATAATATCGACATCAAATCCTAACGTGGTAATATTATCTTTTAAAACAACCAGTGGTGGTGGTCAATACTTTATGGGATTTGACACTCATTTAAGGGGGTGCGGGAGTAGGGGGACAGGCTTGGTGGGGGGTTGGGGGTGCGGGATTAGGGGGACAGGCTTTGGGTGGGTAGAATGCCAGTCCCATATTCCCGCACCCATCTACAACCCCCCCCCCCCAGCATGTCCCCCTACTCCTGCACCTCCTAAAGCCTGTCCCCTACTCCCTCACCCCCAAAGCCTGTCCTCTACTCCTGCACCCCCCTAAACCCCCCAAGCCTGTTTTTTATAAAAGGTACAATGAAATTAGCTCACCACAGGCCCCCTGTTATGATATTATACCAACAACATTATTTTGATTCACTTAAAGAACATAAGAGTACCTATCTATGAGCTCACATAATAATTTGTGATGTTTTTTATGTTGTGCTTTGGTGTTGGTTGTATAAGGCCCAGGTTGAAGATTTATTGATTTTACATGTGTATTGAAGTATAATATTAACTATTTTTATAAATAAATGCTCTCATAAGTCAATAGCAAAGTGATTAATATGAAAATAAAGCATTTTTTGTCAGCGGGAGTACGAGCGTATAGAACACTGACTCGGTGAAGAGAGGTTTCAATTCATATATACGGAGATTTAACTATATTTAAGGCAAATATTCATTGATATTAGTATAAAATATTTTTGTTAAGAGGTAGTTTGTGTATTTGTGCTTGTATAAAAATATTCCAACCACAATAACCATCGCGAGAAATGTATGTATTTTATATAGGGTAACAAACGATAATTATGATTTAAAAACTATATTAGTATTAGTATTTATACGAACACACACCTTAGCAGTTCCATTGATATCACTATGAAGTATGAAATATAAAATTTAAAAATAAACAAGAACATGAAGGAAAACCCTTCAAAAGCTCCGGCTCTTAATGATTCAAGTGAAATGAGTGAGTGAGTGAGTGAGTTGAACCCCTTTTAAGAAATGGTCGACCCAAGAAGAATGAGTGAGTGAGTGAGTGAGTGAGTCAGTTGAATCTCTTTTAAGAAGTTGTCGCCCCAAGAAGAAGAACAAGAACAAGAACAAGAACAATAATTATGATAAGACCTTGAGCTCTCGGCTGAGGCCGGAGCTTAATGCGAACGGTCCTATTCTCATACACGATCACAGGGTCCTCATTAATTCCTCTCTTCACCTCCCTCCTTTTCTTAATTCTTTCGTAATCCCTCCTTTCCTTTGTCGTTCGTAGTTGCTGTCCCTCCAATCTGTCTCCTTCTCCCCAGTTTCACAAAATCTCTCTTGCTTTGAACAGTTTTTTTTTCTTCCCTTTTATAATCCTCACAGGTAAATTTCCTACATACCTATGTGTATTATATAGTGTAGAATCTGATCCAGTTATCTCTTAAAGTATATTTTCGGGTTGCCGGACGTGAGGCTGAAATGTGCCAAGAAATGTTAACTAATCCATACAAACATTTTTTAGTAATCTTGCTGACAGACAACCAGACAAATCGAATATAAATCATAACCTTTTTGTGGATCGAAGTAACAACACAGAAGAAATTCATTGCTTCCTTTATACTGCTATAGCCTAATGGTGCTGAGTATAATATTTAGATCCTATAATATTATATACGTGGATACATATGTTTCAAGGGGAGAGGATACTTTTGGTACATTTGGAGTGCCTTGATTCCTCCAAAGTATACCAGAAAACAGGACCAGATGAACAAAAATAATGGTGGCCGTTGCTTGGAATAGTTTGGAGGAATAAATTGCTCTTAATTTACCAACTGTACCTTCCTCACCTTAAGGACCCTGTGATCGTGTATAAGAATTGGAGGCTTCTGATTCCTCCTGACTATGACACGAAACAAGCTCCTTCGATAAAGGTGGTGTTTCGTGGCAATATTTGAAGGATTCATTTACCTCCATTTTCCTGACTACATCACGGGGTCCCTTAAAATTATTATTGTATTATATCTTTCAGGTGGATCTGGTGGATGGCGCAAGTATTTTGACGATGTGATGTTGGAGAAATTCGAAAAGTGGATGGTGGAGAAAGGTCAAGGGTTAGAAAAAGAGTTCAAGTGGTTATCTTAAGTGGAGAGTATACTTTTGGAATACTGGAGTGTCCTGATTCCTCCAAAGTATGACAGGAGACAGGACTATATCAACTAAAGTAATGGTAGCCTGTTGCCTGGAATAGAGTAGAGGAATCAATTGCTCCAGATTTACCAACACTATACTTCCCCCTTAAGTTACTTATGGTGGTGGCATTGATGGTAACATAACACTGTATTAATTGTTACCAGTTATAGCCTCTATGTTACCTGGCCATTAGTCTTTTTGTCCACCAACATATATTTTC
This sequence comes from Petrolisthes manimaculis, assembly GCA_034508575.1. Classification (NCBI taxonomy): domain Eukaryota; kingdom Metazoa; phylum Arthropoda; class Malacostraca; order Decapoda; family Porcellanidae; genus Petrolisthes; species Petrolisthes manimaculis. The sequence goes on from JAWZYT010002264.1 coordinate 81,305, forward strand.
TTAAAGTGAATAAAATTTAATATCTTCTAGTGTTAACAAAATTATCTCCCCATATTCCCATCATTAAATAAAAGTAAAGAACAGCAGCTTCAACATAAAATTATCGTATTTGATATAATATTTATAAATAATAATCAGATCTATTATATGTCTCACAAATACAGCTGTTCAATGTCACTTTACCATATCATTATGTTCAATGTTACTTTACCATATCATATACACTACAATTACAGCTATGATTATGCAACTTCAGCTGAGAATAAACTTGGTATAATATTACATTACCCATTCATTTCCTTGCTACAGTCATTTTACTTTCAGAAATTTACTTGTGTCCATATTATTCCCATTCTCCCTTTGTCAATTTGAAGGAGAGTGGGAAGGTTTTGGCCGAAAAAATGGGAAGGGTTAATTAAAGAAGAGATGTAAGGAATTATAAAATAGATGACTGACTTGTATGTTTACTTTGAAATACGATGTCCCAACCATTACGTAGAAAAACAATAATGGTGGTGCTGTATTGCTTCCCGAGCAGGTGTCTACAATGGCTCCATCTAGCTGCTTCTGATATGTCAGAAGGGCCGGGTGGTGGCCACAGCTAATGTGACGACAAAAAATGTAAGGAATTTGAAGCCCAAGATAATGATTTGGGTAATTCTGCATAAGAGGTCCACCTGGATTGTTCCCACATTTTATACATTTTCATGCATATTTTATTAGAATGGGGTGTTTATTCTGTGAGGGAGAGATATATGGCGACGGTCTGCTATCACTGTCAAAGGTTTGGACATATTACACATATGTGTTCAGCCAAAGCAAAGGGAGAAGATCCAATCTGCTCTAACACGAGGGATTGTACGTCTACTGAGAGAAAATGTATAATCTGTATGAGGTATAAGAACAGGGATTTTGAGCATGCGGCAAATGATGTGAAGTCTATATAGGGTCTCTAATGTGAAGTATTGTTCAGTTATGCAAGAGGAACTTCAGAAAATCAAAAGTAGCACAGAAAACGGATATTGAGTAGCATAGACTCAATTCTACGAGGTGGCTTTTTTCAATGCACAGTTATGATAATGAGTGTAAGTTTTGAAATGTGACACAAAAAAGTATAATAGGGCCTCATTATTATTTAAGGAAACAAAACAAACAAAATAGATAAAACATATTTCCATAAGTGACCGCCTACTGGTAATAGCGCTAGTGGTGATGGTGGTAAACAGGGCGTATCATTCCTCACATACAACATAGTCTCTTAAAAATAATTACAAACATTTATTCAGTTGGATATTTAATTTACCATATTATTCAAATAAGCATTTATATTATTTCCGTCAATTGTGAAGTGGAAAATAATTAAATGGTGATGTATGTTTGTCTAATAAGGTGTTTGATGTGGCTGACAGTGACCACACACAAGTTCAACATTGTCATATCGGTAATCGTAAATGTTGGGAGGTTCGGTTACTTATTTTATTTTCTACTCTACCGAATTAAGATGGTAGTTAGGATTTATTTGAGCCACTGGGACTTGTTTGGGTACGTCTAGTGATTGTGAATGTCAAAAAAATAAAAGAAGAATAAACAGAAAAGAAGTAAAAAAGAGACTGAAAGGAAATAAAAAAAAAAACAGACGTAAGTTAAGGTATTATTTATTTCCACCTAACTTATTACAGTATAATAAGTAGTAATGATATTTCCACCTTCTAACATTTCCACTTACAGTATAATAGAAGTTACAGAACGTACTAATTCCACAGTATAATATATAAGTGCTATAATAAAAACGTATTATTTCCGGTATTTATCTAAGTTAGACTATATTGAAAGGATTACCGTTATCACGTACGGTTTTTCTACCTTCATTACCCGCTTAGCCTATTTAGACCATTCGGTAAATATTGAAAAAATTACTGTTATTTTATACCTTCATTACCTAGTTATTTATACAATTCTTAGACTATTCTCAGTAATTCTACATAAGAGTTCCACCTCTTAGTCTCTTACCCAGACTATCTCAGAATCACACCATGACATTGTTCTGGGGCTCTACCAAGGCATTCTCATGGAACCTGATCCAGACATTTACATGGGAAGTCATTTCAGACATTTATTATATTGTATACTGTATATTTGAAACTTTCATACATAGGTACTGTACCGTACTTTCTTTTATTATTTGTAACATTATTTAATGTACCCGGTATTAAGTTACAGTCTTCTCATAACTTGCCATATTTCATTTGTACTTTTTCCTTAGCTATTTAATAATCTATTGTTTCAGCTGAAATATCCTCAAGGGTTGACAGTTCCCCACCATGATTCACCCACACTGGGCACAAGCTCTGGTACCAATCCTGCTGAACCATCCAGGGTAAACCAATCAGGCTGAACCCACTGTACCTCTAAACTTGACAGAACAGTACCACTCTGGGTCACCATCATGGACAGGATAGGAAAGACTGGGAAGGGGGTGATACCAGGTCACCTGCAGGAATGTACCGACCGCAGTGACTGTGAGGAACTGTCCCGCACTTCTGGACTCTACCTCAAGCCTATTTCCCGCCTCAGCATCACTGTCACACTCCCACAGCTCAAGTCTGGCCAGTCTATCTCTAACTGGGAGGTGAGTTAGAGGGGTAGTAAGATATGAAGGAGGGGAAAGCAGTGTATATAAGTACAGTATAAAGTGGTATCTCGGTTCTCAAACTTACTCTGTTCCAGAAGGCTGTTCTAAAATCAATTTGTAAGAAAACCTAATCAATTTTTCCCCTAAGAAATGCTATAAATTGAGTAAATCCATTATAGACCTCCAAACATTACACATTATGCAGCATTTTATGTAAAGATATAGCTTATTTATACCTGTATAATAATACAAAAACTCCCGCTAACTCAGATCAATTGGGGGAGAACCTTGTCGAGTTATCCAAAGATCCGAAATTTTGATGTGTACAACTGGCCGCATACACACCCACCTTCAAAACTACATGTGCTTTCACTCGTATCTCTGGTTCCCATACACAGCTGCACACACAAAAACATGACAATTTCACAAAAATGGAAATAATACTGCAGAAATATATCTATTAATGTATGTTAACATGAAATAAGGTACAGTATTGTGGTGTGGTATGGTGGTAAGTGAGGAAGTGTGAGAAGCAGAGCTCTGGTATCAGTCAGTTTGTCAATCATGGTAGCCACGCGGACACATTATTGCCACAATTTTTGTGATACTGTATTTTTATACTTCTCGTACATTTACTTCAATGGCACTGATATTATTAGTGATGAAAAGAAAAAACAGATCATCACATTCTGTGAAAAGGTTGATATTGTTAAGAGAAAGGAGAAAAGGTGGCAACAATTGGCCATGCTTTAGGGTTGATCCAAACAACTTTAGCCACTAGTTATAGACCATATCTATAACTATGTCATCAGTCGGGTTATTTCAGAGTTTTTGGCCATGACAGTTTGGTTCTTGTACCGTGTTTATGTTCGACAACAGAGACATTAGTTTCTCAAACAATATGTTCAAGAATGAAGTTGTTCAAGAACCGAGGTACCAGTGTAATAAGTTTGCTCCCATAATGATATAGATGGTTGATTTAAGCTGATTTTAAATGTACAGTACTGTATTGTATAAAACTACTAGCTTGTATGTTGCAGTCAATTAGTTCATTAATCATTTCTGATTGAGAATTTGAAGTGTTACACTGAATATGTTTCTAATAAATGCTCTTATGTTGAGAGTGAAACCTTTTGAAGTTGAGTTTGCTTTGGTTGTCAGGTGATGGAGAAGCTGAGAGCAGCCATCTTACCAGAGGTGTTCACGGTGATCAAGGTTACGAAGAGCACACTAGAGTTCCTTCGCTTTGATGCCGAGATTGAGAACAAGCGCAACTTGGTCCATGTTACTAGCAAGATTGACCAGAAGGTATGTGTAAAATGTTGATCTGTATGAAGCCAAGGCTGGTGTAAAATTTTTATTCCAATAGAGTTTAGGAAGGGCTTGAGACTGTGCTGTATAATCCTTGCACAACATATTCCTTCTGAAGACTTTAGAGATGGAAAATGAAGAAACTGTTTCATATTGCTATGGTTGAAAGTCAAGACAAAGTAATATTTCAAATCTTGGGATATTAGTTGACACAGAGATTTAAGACTTGTACTTTCTATTACCCAAATCACTGCTTCTCTTTCTCTTCCTTAGGGTATCAAGCTTAGTGGATTCTCAGAGTTGCTGAAGATAAGGGCAACAGAAGCCAAAGTGCCGTTTCCAACTCGACACGACTGGGACAGCTTCTTCCGTGATGCTAAACATATGAATGAGATGAAACCAGGAGAGAGACCAGACACTGTTCACTTCCAGGTAACTATCATATATTGTGCATACAGTATACAGTGCAGACTAAAATATACCTTTTTTTATCATCCAATCACATCAACACACGCATGAATTTAAAAAAAAAGTGTCAGATGGATAGGAAAGTGGACAGGATTGAGGGAATTCTTGACCACTGGAAAAAAAAAATAAAGGAATGTGTAAAAGGTATAGTCAAGTTGGTTATACTGTATACTCGAATAGGGGTAAGAATTTATTAAACGTAATTACCGGTGCTTGAACTCACACTTGTATAAACAGAACTCCAGATGTTACAGTTTAGGTACCTTTTTAAGAATAGTATAGATTAGCACACACCTTCCAAGCATATTTATGTTTTGACAGGCCATCTTTTATTATAATTAAAAAATCCGTTGAAATTTTGTGAAAAAGATGTGTTAATAATTGCTTGCCCCTTAGGATTTGCCATGCCGGTGGTTTGCTCACTACAATGACACCAGCAACAGCAACCTACCCAGTCCCTATGTGTTGAGCAAAGTGATGTCTACATATGGGGAGGTGCGGGTGGTGGACATTCCCATATGTGACCCCTTCCGTATACGCATGTCCTCTTCTGTTCACGGTGTACGCACTGGTACATTCAACTTTGGGCAAGGGCTGGTGTTTGAAGCCTACGTGCAGTTCAAGGAGTATATTGGGTTTGCCAAGTGTATGCATGCCCTGCAGGGTAAAAAGTTGGTACGTGTGGAGGAAGATAGTACCGCCAGGAGTGCCAATATCAAGGTGGGTGCTTGTGGATTTCATCTTCCTTTTTTTTTCTGTCTTTGTTATTACAGTCGTTTTCTTAGACTGTATAATAATGACCTTCAATTAAAGATGTTGTATATTATATTGTGTTCAATGTTTACCAAACATATACACATTTATTTAATTATCTTCCTGACTTTGTCTTGTGTTTCTATTCTAAATTCACTTGTAACATGTACTGTACTTCTGCCATATTTTGAGTGTTTCATGAATAATCTTATACTGTATCACGTTTTTCTGCACCCCAGGTTGACTTTGACCGCACAAAGCACCTCTCTGAGTACTCTATCAAGAAAAGGAATGCAGAGAGAGAAAAACTGGAAGCTGTTGACAGAGAAAAGGATGAAAAGTTGAGGCGAAAGAGGGAAATGGAAGAGATGAAGTTGGAGGCTGAAAGGTAAAAAAAGTTATGGATGACAGGGAAATGAAGGGTATGGAAGTGGATGTTGGGGATAAGGTTTAGTTGGAGTGGTAATGTGGTAACAGGATATTGAAGAATGCAAGAAGATGAAAGTTGCCTCACCCTGCCATCACTACTACTGTTCACACCACCATTGTTGACAAGCTATACACCCAATTAACTTCATTGTGGTCTGAAAGCTGAAGATTTATACGTTGTGGTGGTTTGTCATTTTCTCTTTAATGCTCATAGTTAAGGAATTACCAATATTTTACATTTTTACCCAACAGCTGAGGGTTAAAAAGACAATGTTATTTCAGAATGAGATTGGCAGAGGAACAGAGGCTGAAAGAAGAGAGAAAGATGGCCAAAAGAAGGGAGAAGGAGGATAGGAGGAAGGCCCGGGAAGAGAAGAGACGCAATAAGAGGATGCAGAAGGCAGAAGAGAAACAAAGGAAAGAGGAGGAGGAAGAAGAACAACGACTTGCCAGGAAGATTGAAATGGAGGAACAGAAGTTACTGATTGCACAGAGAAAGTTGGAGTCCATCAGGCTCCTTGATGAACTTTTTGAGAGGATTAAAGTAAGTAGGATTGCTTTGGTTGTTTAGAGTTGTGGTATGGAAATGCAAAGCTGTTAATTTTGGCTGCATCTACTCAGAAATGCAAATCCGCAAAAGATATCACACTTCTCCAGTTGTAAAAACTGTCATTTCCAGAAGTGCTCAGCACTGGTTAAAACTAGTCATATTCCTCCCAGTCCTCTCTCACACAATACTGTGTTGTCTTGTAGTCTTTATTAGCTCTAGCTAGAAACTACTTACTTCCTACCCTGTACATCTGCAGCTCCTCCTTCATTGTCCTCTCCACCCTATTTAAAGCTTTCTCCTAATCAATAAAAGCAAGATACTGTAGAACCATTGCTTTTCATAGGCATTTCCCACACATGATCTTCAAGGTAAGCATCTGATCCACAGTAACTTTCGCACTTCTGAAAAGCGCCATATGACCTCACTGCTGCGGCGCCTAATATCAGTCAATCAATCCCACATCTGAACCCACCCTCTTCCTCACCAGTTTGTCTCTCTGTAGGTGATGAACTTCTGTCCACTTTCACTTCTCATATACCTTGCCATGGAAAAAAGTAAAATGACATTGAGCAAAGTTGGTACAGTACTTCATTAAATGTGAAAGCTTCTCATGAGTTAAATTTGGGAGCATCTCATATGATTTGTTGTGCAGGTGGTGCGGCAGAAGGAGGTAGCCCAGCAAAGAGAAGCAGAGTTGTTCCAGCACATTGATGAACACAACACAGAGCAACTCAAACTCATAAAAAAGAAGGAGGTAAGAATTCTTTTTATTATCTGACCTAAGTAAATTGGCAACCGGTGCCCAATCTGATGGCAGGCTGCAAATCCAACACATGTGGAATAATTTTGTTGTTGTTTTAGAACAAATAATTACATGGTTTAATTAATGTATATCAGCATGGTACTGTATTGACAGGACAGACGGATATAATGCAGTGACTTTATCCAAGTTCTAATTGTAGGATAATCATGAATCAGAAGATTGTCAGGAGCACTCTTATGATTTGCAGTACTGATTTAGCAAAAAATACAAGAATATCAAAGATCGAAAGAAGTGCATAAACAGAATTGAATAGTGTATGGGCAAACTCTGGGGCCTGCAGGGTCATCAGTTTGGTTGGACTGGTATTAGAATTTTTCTTAAATGGAGGGTATTTATATCATCTATGTCTCTATGAGGATTAACCTCCTCCCTCTTCAAGTTTCCTTGATAGTCATTCAACTTTTCATGACTTATTTATCCAATATATTCCCTTTTCAGTTCTTGCAGTTATTAGTGCATTTTCAGAAACCTACAATATGTATATTTCATCGGGGGGTTGAGATGTAGTATGTGTGTGTATGTGGGGGGTGGGGAGTTCAATGTTTTGGCATTTTGTTTCGGAGGGTGTGCGACCTGACGAGGCTAACTCCAGCGTGGAGATGAAGGCCTGTTATATGTATGTATGATGTATATTTCATAAATCCTATCTTTCCTGTTATCCACACTATTCTTGGTCTATCCAGCTTTGGATAGGCAGTTCCTTCTTGGCACTTTGGTGATGCTAAAAATATGAGTCCTTCCCTCACCATACACTTTTTCATACCTGTTCATGCATACTTTTCCATGTCATCTCACATCATGCTCTCTACACTCCACTACTCTGTACTGGTGTATGGTTGTGGTACAGGACAAAGAGCGCCGGAAAGAAGAGAAGCTAGCAAGCAAGGAGAGAGCGATGAGAGACAGACTGGTACAATCCTACAAGGTAATGGAAGAGGACCGTATGGAACACCAGCGCCAGAAGGTCAGGAGGGCTGTCCAAGGAAAGGTAAGTTCTTCACTAACCTACAGCTTGCATGTTGCCTGTCAAGTGGAGCTTGGTTTGGTCAGTCTTCATATGATTAACGCTTTGATGATGAGGATTTCATGTGGTATTATTTCAAATTACTATGAAGGCCATCAGAACTTGTTACAAATTTTATGACACATTAAGTATACTTTGGATGATGGTGCTTACAAGTATAATTATGTGAAAAAAATGCCAGTAGTTAGCCAAAGCTTTGTGTGCAATGGGAGAAGGATGCTGTTTGTGGATTGGAGCTACCAATTCCTTCAAACTACCCTGTACTGTATGTTAGTATAGTTTGGTGGAATCAGTTGTCTTAAGTTCACCAACAGCATTTTCCTTACATACCATTTGTGACATAAGATTGGCAAGCATTCATTCATACTGTATTTATATATACATATTTGTTTTAGTTATTATGGTGATTTTTTCTCTTTACCATTCAGGGTTATAGGAAATTGAACCTTGGGTACCTAAGCTGCTAACTCCTCTGTTTCAGAATATATGGATAAGGGTTGATTTGTGTTCAGAGAAAGAATGATAAGTTTCTAAACGAAACCCTTAGTGTGTTATGGACCCAAGGAGAACACAGAAAAACCAAACAGTGTATCAAAAGATTATAGACAACAGTTAATCTGACTTTGCTGTAGTTCATGAATTTATCTTTCCAAAAATAGGGAATTGTATCTAGCTTTAAAACCATATGCCAAAATATAAATAAACATTGACTTCACATGTAAGTAGGAAAAAATATATAAGACTCTCATAGTTCATGGATTTTCCCATATAAATCTTCAGCGAACTTTTGACAATGGCTTGCCAACCACTGGTCTTAAGAGTACAGTACAGTACAGTATTAACTCACTGTCTTTCTCAGAAGTCCATGTAGCAGAATGAATCTTGAAAAAGATTCTTTTTTTCACTCCTTATTTTTTCACCTTCATTCACAAGTGAATTTACCCACAGATGAAGACAACTAGTGGGCACCTTGTGTTTGTCTTCACCTTAGGTAATTTTCACGACAAAATCCCAGCAGTCACACTCAAAGCCAAGAAACTTTTTCACATTGTGCAAGGGTGATGTAACAGTTATCTCTGTACTCTTATGTACTATAGCCAAAATGTTCTTTCTCTCTGACCTCTTTTGTGTATTCTGTGAATTTTGACAGTTGTAAATTGATGCTCACATTGCAAAAGACACATAGTTGCAGTTGCTATCTCAACTTCCTATACTATAGGAGTTTTTCTTTAGAGGCTTCACTTTTCTAAGAATCTTAGTTGGTATCTTGTCCTTAGTTTTTGCCTTATGCAATATAGAATATTATAGAATATAAAAAAGCATGTACGGTATGTGTTATATTTTGTTAATTTGTAGACTTCATTGCTTATGTACTGGTATACAGTATTTCATGTATACATGTTGTAATTATATTTTCCCATTAGCTTTTATGTTTGATCTTTATTTTTAGCATGAACTTATAAACAAATTTATAAAGAAATTTCATTTATGGCAAAGGAAGGAAGATATGATGGTTGTCTTTACAACTTTCATTTATTTGTCTACCACACTTCTCCACAGGTCAGCCTCCATGGTGGAATCTCTGCTGCCTCCCTGTCCTCCATCTCTAGTGCGACCTCTGAAGAAAACTCCTCCTCCTCCTCCTCTTCTTCCACAACCTCTTCATCAGACACTTCTGACTCAGAGACCTCCAACCAGCAGGTCAAATTTCCTACTGGTGAGTCCTGTCATTTTGTTGGTATTAGTGGCTAGCACAGAGGTAGAGTCCACTGCTGTAGTGTCTGTGGTCCAGCGTTCAGTCCTTGCTCGAGACGCAGTAAAAATCTTTCACTGATGCCAGAGGTTACCACCCCTGTGAGCAGGGGTTGGGGGGTAACCCCCTGGGGGTAAGGGGTCCTTCACGTTTGGTGAAGGGAAGAATATGCCTCGTATTCTGTGCATGTCGTAAAAGGCGACTAAAAAGGTTGGGCAGTTGGGCTTGCAACCCTCCCCCATAAAAAATGGGACTGCAGCAGTGAACAATGACTTGCCACGGATTTTATGGAGGTGATTAATTGTAGCCACCCCTTTGGGGATTAAAAACATCTGGCAAAAAATATATATATATATATTTTCATATATATATATTCATTAGTATTTGCTGTAGGTCATTGGAGCAAAGGTGTAACAACTGAGATTAGATTTGTATTGAAGTATAATAGCTCCTCAGTATAACTAATTTATGATAATTAATTTAACACAGGAAGGACCTTTCATTAACTTTGAAACAGATCACAGAAGCCTCGGAATATATTTGGTCATATTTGAGGAATTAAATATTTGTAGAATGAATTGATGAAGAAAAATATGGGTTCATGTTATGTCAATGTCAAGGCTCTATTGTTTATTTAAGCTATGAAAAGTACACTTAAAATGATACTGTATTTAGAAAGTATCCAGTTTGGTTAGTGCCTGTTTAATTGAAAAAGTACGATGATAAAGTAGCCATTATAAGATTTTATTCTTTCAATTAACTTGCTCACAGACTGAATTATTTCTGGCTAGATTTATTCTTTGAACATTAATCTGTGCACACCAGATTTTAATATTACCAGTATGATGTATCACATTTTGTATAATAATTACTTATTGTACTATGAAGTAGTGACATACTTACCACCATAACAACATGTTTACATGCAAACTCTGGAAGACAGATTCTAATTTGAAGCATTCTTGCCAGCTTTACAACAATGATACAGATTATTTCAGATTTTAATGTTAATTTTTTCAGAAGTAAGAATGAAAATTACTATTAAATAAAACAATTATACTCATTATGTGCTTCTACAGGTGCTCTACGTATGGACCAGCCAAATGGATATGACCAGCCTCCTCCACCCTGGATCCAATACCCACCCTACCCTGGCTCTGGGGAGTGGTACCCCCCACCAGAGGATGCTTACTGGTACCGGGGCAGGGGGCGAGGCAGAGGGAGGTTCCCTAGAGGTGGCATGTGGAGAGGGAGAGGCCGGGGGATGAGGGAGAGGGGTGGAATGATGCGTGGGGGGATGGGCAGGGGGAGGGGTGGGATGAGGGACCCCCCACCGCCAACCTCTTGGTATAGGAAGGAGGAAAGTGGGTCAAGGTTGAGGACTAGATCAAGGTCAAGGACTAGGTCAAGGTCAAGGAATAGATCAAGGTCACGGAATAGATCAAGGTCAAGGAATAGATCAAGGTCAAGGAATAGATCAAGATCAAGGACTAGATCAAGGTCAAGATCTAGATCAAGGTCAAGATCGAGTTCAGGGACAAGATCGAGGTCAAGGAGGAGATCTCGCTCTAGGTCCAGGTCCAGATCCAGGTCTAGATCTAAATCAAGGTCACGGTCTAGTTCAAAGTCAAGATCACATTCAAGGTCGAGGTCACGTTCAAAATCGAGATCAAAGTCAAGATCTAGGTCAAAGTCGAGTAGCAGGTCATCAGGGGGTCGGAGGAGGGATAAACACCGTAGTGAGCGAAGGAGGGAGGAGAGGTCAGATCGAAGGAGGAGGGACAGGAGGGAGGAGGAAAAGGTCAATTATGAGGAGATGAGGGAGAGTGATCTTGACCTGTCTAGTGAACCTGGAGGGCCTGAGGAGGAGGAGTATTATGAGGAGGAGGAGGATATAGTTAGGATGGAGGAGGGCCACCAACACCAACATCACCACCATCCATTCATCAACCACCAAAACTTCCACTTTGGAAGGGGCAGGTTCCGGGGGTTTGCTAGGAGGAGGATGGGCGGTTATGGAGTTGGACGGTGGGGTGGAGGCTGGAGGGGAGGCAGAGGTGGCAGGGGAGGTGGTTACCCAGGGGGGTATTACGACCACTGGGATGAGGGTTGGGGGATGGAGTACCCACAGAGCCGCGAGCCATTTAGCCATTCCGGTGACAGGGATCAATACCAAGATATGTACATGAAATACTTTGAGAGTGTGGCTGAGAGGGAAGCGGAGGAGAGGAGAGGAAGAGAAGAAGAAGAGAGGGGGAGGAGGGGAAGGGAGGAGGAAAGTGAGAGAGGGGGGAGGAGGGGAAGGGAAGAGCCAGAAAGAGAAAGGAGAGATCCAAGGGAAGGGGAGAAAAACGAGATGGAATCGAGCCGTGCATCAAAAGAGCAGTTGGAAAGTCAGCAGCCTCCGCCAGAACCATACAGGCCCAGGAGACTTGAAGAGTTCCCAAGGGGTGGAGAGAAAGATGCAAGAGAAAGGGGAGATAGAAAGTTTGTAAGAGATGGGAGAATTGGAGAACCAGGTGGGGAGAGGGATATGATGAGAAGAGAGGAGAGAGGGAGTAGGGAGAGGATTGGAGAACAGAGTGATAGGTACAGAAGGGAGGAGGAGAGGAGTGGGGAAAGAAGAGGAAGTAGAGATAATGCAAGTATTGAGAAAGGAGATAAAAGGATGCATGGAAAAGAAGGGGAGGAGAGAATTGGAGATAGAAGAATATATGGAAGGGAGGAGGAGAGGAATGAAGAAAGAAGAGGATTCAACAGAGAGGAGGGAAGAAGTGGGGAGAGAATGGAAGACAATGTGGGATGTAGAAGGGGTAGGACTGAGGAAAATCGAGGAATAAGAATGGATGGGAATGAGAGTAGAAGAGGTAGAATGGATGGGAATGAGTTAAGAAGAGGTAGAATGGAAGAAAATAACTTGGGAAGGAGAGGTAGACTGGGAGATTTTCAAGCAAGGAGAGGTAGAATAATGGAAAATGATGGGAGGAGAGGAAGGGTAGAGGAGAATGAAGTGACAAGGATAAAAATTGAAGTGGATGATGGTGGAAGACGGGGCAGACTAGAAGAGAATGAAGGGTTGAGGAAAAGCAGCAGGGTGGAGGAGAGTGAGGATGGAAAGAGAGGAACACTTAAAGCAGATCTGGAAGTCATGAAACGAGAAGTGTCTGTCAAAGATCGCCTGAGATTTTTCCCTGCCCAGGATGACAGGCGGCAACGAGGAAGAGATGAAATTGGGAGGAATGAGAGGCAAAGGGAAGAAATGATGATGATGATGAAAGAAAGACAAGGAGAAGAGCTGAGGAGAGGAAGGTCAAGGGAGGAAATGTTAGTGATGAGAGGGAGACGGGGAGGGGAGGAAGTCGGAAGGAATGTGAGACAAGGAGATGAGACTGCGGTGATGAAAGGGAGGCAGGGAGAAGAGCTCCTAAGAAGAGGCAGGCAAGGGGAGGATATAGGGAGGAGAGGAAGGCAAGAGGAAGACATGGTTGGGAAGGGAAGATCGGGAGATATGGAAATTGCAGGGAAGGAAAGGCAAGGAGAATATGACTTGGGAGGGAAGGGAAGGGACAGACGGGAGGTCATGTCAGGAAGTCACTTGGTGGGGGCAAGGACTGAAGAAAGAGAAAGGAGGGTGAGGACTGAGGAAAGGGAAAGGAGTGAAGAGGAAGAAGAGGAGGAAGATGATGATGATGATGATGATGATGATGATGAAGAAGAGGAGGAGGAATACAAGTCAAGCAGCAGAAAGAGACAACATGGAGAGAGCGAAGGAAGAAAGAGGAGAAAGAAAAGAAAGAAGAGGCAGCGAGAAGAGAATGGAGGACGAAAGAGGAGAAAGAAAAGAAAGAAGGAGAATGAAAAAAACAACTCTGGACGACAACACGAGCACAAGAAAAAGAAGAAAAACTAGGAATAATCATGAAGAATAAAAATGAAACTCACAAAATCTGTGCTTGATATAATGGTTAAAAAATTTATATAGCCTAAAATGAAATGGAGAATAACAGTTCCTCTCTCTGTTTCCAGGTCTATCTCATTGACTTTTAAGGCCCAAAGAATATTAAAGGCATTTTCTTACAGTGGCAGAAATAAAAAATAAAACACTCTGTGACATCAGTGTACCAGAAATTAATGCATTGAAAAACAAGAAACTGAAACAAAATATATTACAAAAAGATCATGTTACCAAGAATAGTTTAAAGAAGGATTGTGCTACCAAGAATAGATCAAAGAAGAGTGTTTTTTTATATTTATATATAGACATTCCCAAACTAAATTGCCAAATATTTTCATGTGGTTGTATATAGTGCATATAACAGTGTGGCATTAGCTCCTTTTCTCAGTAAGAAGCTATAGATCGGCAGGAACTACACAGATTGAAGTGTAATACTGTACTTGCATCTCTTTCAGGGTTTTTTTCTTTCAGCACTTCAGATTGACCTGGATTACATGAAAGGTGCACCAAACACCAACAGACAGTTCAGCAACCATAAATGCTCGGTCACATACAATCATATGTTCTTGCAGCACATTATTTAAGGAAGCAAGTGATTTGGCTGGCTATATATAATTGATTATCGTTAGTGAGGTGTGACTTACTAAGAAGTTGACTGTTTTGTTAAAGTGAAGTGAAAAAGACAAAATATAGGCTGTATAAATGAGTAGCTTGTTACTCATAAAGAATGTGAAAGAGCAAATAAAAGTTTAAATTTTGAGAAAGAAAACTAGAAAACTGGTTAAGGTAATGCAGATAGAAAAACAGAGCTATTGGTATGAAGGAAGAGCAAGATGAAAACTATTGACAATCAGAAAGATAAAAAATGAAAGATTATGGAAGAAAAAAAGTTGGTAATAGAAAATAGATGTTTAAATGAGGGGAAAGAAATGGTACAGTAATTATAAAGTCCAAGAACAGTAATGGTGTAGAGACTATTAAATTGAATTTATGAAGTGAAAAGTTATATACAGTAGTATTTTTTTAAGTGAAAAAGACTAGTGTGAAAGCAGAAAATTTAAAGTACCTGTATATAATAAGGTAAAAAAAGGATGAGCATACAGGATGAAAGAAGAAAAACAAGAGTTGGAAACAGTTGCTACAAAAGAGAACTACAGTGTCAAAAAAAAAAATGTACAGATGTTAAGTCTTGGAAAAATAATCTAATTGCACTGACTTTCCAGGACAGTTTAAACCTCTTGCTTTACAGGTATTTGTGTAGCTTGGTCATCAGCAGTACCAACATTAGAAATATCAAAGTATTAGAATAATACAAGAGACTCAATATCAGCTCGGAGTTCGAAGTGAATTTCGGTTTACTGTTAATAATCTCGTAAAATTGTTCCTTTCACTGTCCATTTTTTTATTACAGTATCTGCCACTGAATTTATGGCTAAAGTGCAGTACATTATATACAGTATATTGCTCTGAATTATTTGCAGGGCTTAACATGAAAGTAGTGTGAATTTCATCTCTAGTGATGTTTTTTCATCAGCTTGTCAAATAGAAAGAACATTGAACTAAAGCTTATTACTTTTGTGTTGTGCCAGAGAGTAGATACAATTCTGTTCAGTATACAGTAATTGTGTTAAGTTTAATTATGTGAGACACTTTATTATGCCCCTGCTGGCATGTGATGATATGAAATCTAAAGATGTTGCACCTTTGTTTTCAGTTGATATAATGGGACTGATGTCCTATGATAAAAATACAGTACTGTACCTGTACTAGTACTGAACGCAGTACAATACAAATGGTTTAAGTTGAACTGATAGTTGTGGCATCTTCAGTGTGGTACCTTCCTTCAGGAAATTCCTACCTCTTTGCTAATTTCTCTCAGAATGCAGTAGTGCAGGTTTGTATAGTAATGATATTATGAATAAATGAGAAACATTTCCAGTCATTAACTACAGTATACATAATACTATCTTGAGAGAAGGTAGCACCTGGTGATGTCAGGAAGTGGTGTCAACTGAGACTCGGAAAGAGAAATCAAAGACCCTTATTTGGTATATTTTGTGTTAAATGAACTGTCATTGGAACATTAAAAAGAGGACGAAGATGGTGACAGTGACACATGATGTTGGGGATACTGTACTTCAAATCAAATGAAAAAATGTAGTATTTATTCAGTTTGGGATTATATATGAGGTACATGCAGTTTGCTGGTAATTTGAATATAAAAGTAAGTAGCTGATTTTAAAATGTATATAATGTACTCTACTGTAAAGTATCTTTTTATTTTAAATTGATTAGTTCTAAGAACATTATTGCCTGATGCTTGAGCAAGAGAAAAAGGTGGAACATAGACTAGTTTAGTAGGTTTAACCATAAAGAAGAGGAGAGACAGGAAATTTGCATATGCAAACATGAGATCAGTATAGAGATTAGTCCTGCCACAGTCCATAGGCAGTATACCCATTGCTGATTTAATGCTCTTGGAGACTCAGAATGGCGTAATGAACACTGCATCTACTTAATCAATACTGGGAAGGATTAGAACTTACCAAAAGATAAGAAGATGGAAAACACTTAGAAACATCACAGTTGATTCTGCTTCAAAACCTAATCATGAATTAGCTGCTGTAACAATACTGATCTCAACAATCTGAAACACTACTTTTATTTTATATTGACTAAACAGTAGGAATTTATGAATTTGATTATACTGTATACAGTAAATCCTCACTAAACCAGAAAAAAGCTGGATTAGGAGGGATTATCCAGCAGCCAGACTGTTCTGTGTGGTTAAACCTACTAAACTAGTCTGTTTCACCTTTTTCTCTTGCTCAACTGCAATAATCCATATTAAAAGGGAGAAGTCTGGATGCTGGCTTTACTGGACCTTCTGTTACATCAGACAAAATGCACCCCAATTACTATAGGGTACTTATGATCTAGGATCTATATTTTTTAAGTCTGATGTGCTTGTACACTGCTTTTGTTAATTACTAAACAATGAAAATTGGGGCCTTCCCGACGTACTGTACTTAGTGAAACTGTTCAGGGGATTGAAATTTAATTAATTATGACAGAAACTAGTAACAGGCCATATAGGACATTTGGTCCTTATATGGTAAAAAAAAAATTGGACAAACAATATATAATTATATACAATTATATGTACTGTATATACATATCAAGAAATATAGAAAAACTTGTTTTTGTTAAATTGTTAATAAACATGGGATAATGTAAACTAATGTTATGACTCGCATGTTATTGAGTCCAGGTGTAGACAATTCTTATACTTTACAGCTTCTTCTTCAAAGTTGTTTTTATTGAAAATGCTGTATGTGCTATTCAGTATAATGCCATTTTCTTTCTTTCATTAAAGCACTGTTAGTAAAAGACAGGCATTTCTTGTACCGGTACATCAAAATAGGGTTGTTTTAATAGTGTACAAATAAAGCATGTACAGTAATTGCATATGGTACGGTGGCTAGCCCCTGGGTCTCACATTGTGAGTATCCTGGTTAGATCCCCAGTGTGGACATTCATAGAATTTGTTCTAATAGTTTATAAGCCTCTTATACCATATACAGTAATGTATTGTGTACCTTTTAAATGTAGATACTGTACAGTAAATAGCATCATTCTTCATAAAACCCATAGAACATGGCATTGGCTAGTTTGGACCAATAGGGGATAACTGAAGTAATATGGAATATAATCAGAAAAAAAAACAAGTGTGTTTGACAACTGTTATTTGGAGTAATAATGCTTTCAGTAAAAATTGCATAAGTGTTTTCAATCATGTTGCACAGCTTTTTATTTTAGTTAGACCATTTGTAAGAGCCAAAAATCTCTGCTTAATGTGCATTTTAAAAGACAACATCAACCATGTCCTCTATTACCAGCACTCGGCTGGGATTCCAGAGATAGATCAATCAGCAGGAGGCAGCCTACCCATCCCTCGTGGTGGCATGATATTTGAAAACTTTCGCAGTGAGCCTCAAACCTAGGCAAGATTGCCTGGCACAGGACTCCAGTCAAGCACTCTCCCCAGTACACCAGAACATGCATGTCATGCTTTTCAAGTTGAAAATTCATCCATTTAAGTTTATTTGCCGTAAGGAATGATAAACTCTATTTAAAGTTGGAACTGAAATATAGTTTGATTTATGTTGATGGTGACAATTTATTTGTGTACTGGAAGGAAAACTGAAAATTTACACTGATATAGAAAAGAATATAGTGGCATTGAAGAAAATAATGGTATTAAGAGTGAAAAATATGCTGAAACAAATTCCATATTAATTCCTCAATGCTTTTGTATAAGATTGTGATGTAAGATCTTGTGTGCATATCTAATTATATCCTGAACCCTTTACAGGTTAAATATAAGAGAAACTAATAATGCTTCTTTTGGCTCAGAACTGATACAGGTAGTAAATACAATCTGTCTCTGAAGTTTAAAAATAACGAAAGTGCTGTTTTCAGAAACTGAATAGAAGTGAATGGAGAGAGGACTGGAGGTGTAGATCAATAGACAGAAAAGAGGAAAATGCCTAACAAGAGGGAATATTGGTGAGAGAACCAGTTGAAATGGCTCTTATACCACTCACTCCAAGTCATCATGAATCTTTAAAGAGGAATATTGTATACATTTAATTAGTGGTGACATACTGTATATAGAATTTTTCTAATTTTGTTGTTGTTACATCCCTTGTATTCAGAAACTCTCAATTTAAAATGTTTTAATTCCTTACTTTAATCATTCATTATTTTTTTTTATGAAACTGCATAAACTATCAACAAAAGACAATTTAGTATTTGAAGTCACAGTAGCATTTTTTATGTAAAGTAGATATTGGCTCCCATATATACCGGTAAGTCTTTTAGCCTTTCCTTATGTTTGTGCTTATACAGGTATTCTAATAGATAGAGTGAGAATAAGTTACTGCATAACTGCATTGTATTTAAGTTTATGACTGATACCATACGACTTTCTCTTACAGGATTTTTTTTTCTTTTTTTTTTTTACAAATAGTAAAGAATTTGACTCTACCCCTAGAGTATTCTGGTTTTTCTCCTCCAGCTCGACAGCATTCCTCATTATGTATTATACACACTGTACTGTATATAGATCTCTTAAATGGTTTTGTTTGAATTAATATGTACAAATAGTATAAGACAGCTTGGTTATAAGGAAATTATGAATATTATCAATCTGTACTGTAGATCTGTGGGATGGTGAAGGAGTTATTTTTTTTGTTCTCACGGGGCAGAATGCCCTCCTGCCCCACAGACCCCCAGTATGCTCTGGTCCCAGTGAAAAAACAAATTAAAATAAAGAGGGGCTGGTCCTGTATGCCTGGGCTACTGAAGAACATCCCAGGGAAATTGGACCAGGGAGATTGGGGGGGGGGGAGGTCTTTGATCCCACAGCCAGTGCTATGGGCCCAAGTCCACATTACCACAAGAGCTACAAGTGGAGCCACACCTTCCATGAGATCAGCCCTGAAGGTACCAAAAAAGGTATTGCGACAAATCTTGATAGAACTTTAATCATAGTATTATCCACAACTACTGTATTTGTATATGGACTATAAGCATGTATAACAGAAGGAAATATACATATCCTTCTGTAATACACTTATAATCCCTACAAACAACTATGGACATTAATATATTTAATGTTGTATCAATAGTTGTTGCAATACCTTTTTTGGCAACTGTACATCTCACTTGGATTTTTAATCCATGTGGGCAGATCTTGTCAAAGCCACTTGAAAGTGACCAGACCTTACAACAATAATTATTCTAGCCCTGTGAGGGATGGCAAATATTCACAGAGAATAAAATCAGTTCCCATGGACAGGGGTCAAGGAGTAGCTCTTAGTAGTAATTATTTCCTATGTCATAGGATTTGGTAAATCTACTAACTTTCATTCATCTCGATGGTGTCTGCAACCCTCAACATAAACCATGATGGGCTTTAAGTCTATGTTGGCTAAGGTGAGGGCTGGTTCTATCCAGAAATGAGGAATTTGTCATCCTCGACCACACCCTGGCCTGTTCTGTCTCTCTCTTACTATTTCTCATTCCTTCTGGGTAGTTGACGAGATCGCCCAATTGGGTGGCTCGGGTACATACCCGTGAACCAGCAGTCCCCTTGTCTGTGGTCAACCAGACTCGGGACTGCTAGGCCAGACAGTCTGGGGAACTACAACAATAACAACTAGGTTGGTGGCGGAAAAGTGGTTGTTGTGGTATGGTCTTTATTATTCATTATATCCATTAGACCTAAGTGTCTATCAAATGCTTACTCTTTTTCAAAACTCATGGCAACCAAGTTGTCCACACATTTCTTCCTGTTCTTTGATCAACATGGTGGTCTATAACCAAGTACCTTGACATTTGACATTGTACTAAATTCTTCATTCCCATTTCTTTTCTTTAGGCACATTGCATTATGAAGCAGTGACTGACGGGCAAATATTGTTACCAAAAATTAGTCCAATAAACAAAGATGACATGAGCGGGGAAACCTCTGGTAACCTACTCGATGCCCTTGCTTGCCATTTTTTTTGGCGGAATAACGTCTATCCCATCTACAAACAACGGGTAAATGGAAGCACCATTCCAACAACACACAGCCCAGTGAGGTCACAGCTTGTCATGCTTGCGGGGAAGTGCTCCACAATAAGCCTTGTTACCTCTGCACTGCATACTTCTTCCCACTTCAATGTAAACTATGATGTGTACAGCCATGACAGAGTCCATGAGCAAGGGGTGGTGCAAAGCCACAGCAGATACAGGACTGAGTTCAAACTTGTTAACTTTCGACATCCCTCTGACCGTGGTAGCTCATCTGAATTATTAGTTGGAAATGTTTGGGCATATTTTTTCTTAGAATTACAAGAGATAGCTGTACCCCATGTTCATGAACTTTCAGCCATGGCTGTACTATAAAGTGAAGTCATATTGTGCTTGTGAGCCAGTGCACTTCCCACTTACACACAAGTGGTAGCAACCACTGCCTATAATATACAGTAGGCGTGTCCCTCTGACGTTTGTCATTGCAGTGTGCTTATTGTTCTGCAACAATAGTACAGTATAAAATAATTTAATGTGATAGTATCCAGCATTGGTCATATATCGAAGATTGTCATTTTAAATCCCACCAAGAGAAACGCATTTTATATTACAAAGTGAAGCTTCTCAGTTCTCCATGTTGTCTATCAATGCACTAGTCACAGATTGAGCAAGGAGGTAATGTTATAGAGGTATGTTAAAATGTTATTGATACAAGGGAATTAATCAACTTTTCACTGAAACCCAATGGCTAATTTAAAAATGTCAGGAAATGACATCCCTGTGGCATTCCATAAGTACTGTATAGGTACAGTATCTGCAAACCAAAAACTGAAGGTGAAGAATAGAATCTGAAACATGCTTCCTTTTTATTTAATTATATCAGTTACTTAGAAGCACTTGGGCTTAGGGCGAGAATGGGTGATCCTATCACGAAGCATGTTCTTTCGCCTGTTGTGCATTAGAGGGAACTTGATCTTGGAGTTGTGGAATTGTGTTGTATGTGGCCGGCGACACTTAGAATTTGGAACAGTTTCTACACGCATGATCTGTTGAGAAAATAGTTATTAGTATCACCATTACTACTCTCTAGTCACTTGTCAACCCAAATTTTCTATCCTCATCCCAAACCATTTTCCAACCTCCTTCATTTGCTACTCTCACCCACAACTGCTACATTGGTATGCCATATTCCAAACCTTATTATGTCGAACCCTATTACAGTAGGCCCTCCACATTCGCGAGTTTCCAGATGCTCATTTTATTTTAAATGTGGGAAAAAGTGAGTGAAAATCAGCAGTGTTCTACCTAACTTGAAACGAGGCTACTGCAACAAGTTGATGACTAGCTGCGTGCCCGACACACACACATGCTCGGTCAATGGTCATTGTCCGCTTCACATTACGGTCGGTAACCTCTATCCTGCAACGCATCTCATCTACCGTACAGTACTCCCTCAGGGGCTCGGGGCTGTTTGGCCAGACAGCCTGAGGAACTTCGACAACAACAACAACTCCCTCGCGAATGTGGAAGGCCTACTGTACATTTCCCAGTAGGGGTAGCTAGCTACACCCATGATTGAACTACTATATCAGTCAGAGAACTCAAATTGTCCCTAAGGCTGGGGTGATTGGCCTTATTGTATTGAATGCAGCCAACACAAGGGGTAGATCCATTCCTCGTAGTTTCTGCCTTAACCTGTCCTATGGCTGCCTAGAGTTGGATGGGGCCAAAGCATTAGAACAATGTATGGATGTAAAGCTTACAATTCCAGAACCAGCATTGCCACATTACAGCTGGCAGCAGCAAATTAAGTAGCCACTACATCCAATGAAATGGAATGTCTACTCTTTCTGGGGTATATCTAGGCTACATGGCTTTTTGTTGCTATCTTGATTCACTCCTGTTGCCATACAAAGCAGAGGAGGCGACAAGATGCATTAATCTTGCACACAATTACTAGTCCCAACATAAACATATGTTGTGACAAACCACTCTGTGCAACACATTGGGATAGTAACTTAAAATATATACAGTATAACAGTAGTAAAATAGTGTGATTTCATACAATAGGAATGCTTCCCTGGATGAAAAGTCAGGATTTGTTGGCCAAAGTATAAATTCAGTCATTATTGAAGGGTAAACATAAGCTACTTTATAGCCTCATTCACTTAAATAACTTTACTAGTTATACAAAGTTAAGTGCACTGTGCACTCAACTTTATAAATAGTACAACTATTATGTAAACAAATCAAATATCAGATATGTACACACATGGCTGATACCATAATCTCTGACCAAGCTTTCCATCAGAGCTTGGTCAGGGACTATCCACCAAAGCTATACTTCCAACATGACCTGGAGTGTTCTGATTTACCTGGATGGAGTGAGCGCGAGCCCTATGACGTGCACCCATGTCCCTGTAGCATGAAGTAACTGCCCCAGCCATTGTCACGTCACGGTACTCGCGGTACATATTATGGGTGCCGGAGCGGGAGTCGTAACGCAGCCAGATTCCAATGTTCTTCACAACAGTTGGCTTGCGCTCAGTAACCTGTCATATGACACACCTTTATATTATCCAGTACAGAACAATATGTAAAAGAATCAAATTACTTTAAAATGAATTCACCTTTTCATTGTTCTACAGCACAAGGCACAAGTCACAAGAGGTATAGTACTGTAATACCTAAAACTGATCATGCATTTAGGTTTACTTTTCAAGGTTGTGTGATGATAAAAATATTGTTGTTGATACATGACTTGTTGTTGATACATTATGACTATATATCTTAAAAGAGAGGAAGACTCACTAATCCATACTATAATGTTAAAAACCTATTATGATGCTGATCAATAACTTCAAAACATTTTGCTGCAAACAGATAATTAGTATAAGTTACATAACTATAAATGTTTTCACTGGAAGTATTCTTACCAGATTAATGGAGACGATCTCTCCACTAGACTTTTTCATCTTTTTTAGCTTTGAGAGGAAATACCAGAAACGAGACTTAGCAATGACTCTGTCTGGTGCAAATATACGCATCTTGTAGAGTTGCGGTTCGGGGTCATTGTCTGAGGGCAGCTTCCGCCCGATCACACTGTACTCCCGCAACTGAAATCAAGGAAAATAGTCAGTATAAATGAATCTATGGGCAGTTTTCATGAACATCCATAGTGTTGACGATGGTGTGGTACCGGTACGATGACTCAGACCACAGTCTTAGTACCGTACTGGTACGACGCCATTATCAACACAATCAGTCCTTGCATATGGCCCCACGTCTGCAAAATGAACAAATGTATATTATGCAGTTCACCAGTGTGAATTATTGCTTTAATTAAGGGGAAAACCTCTTTTTGGTTAATCAAAGGTAGTTTTGGTAATTCAAACTACATTATATCTGTTTTACTAGCATTGAGGCGATTAACTAGTTTCCTCCAATTTACCAAAAAAAAGGTGTATGTAGTAAATTACAGAATGGTCCATAACAATATAAATGAAAACAATATTTTACAGGTATTGCAATCGTTATACTATTATCATACATTGGTGAGGCCAATGATAAAGAAAAAATATATAAAGCAGTATAAATGAATTGCTAGGCGTGAAATATTTCATATACCGGTATTAATATTATTTTGTAGTGACGAGGGACGAGAGACGTAAATACCTACAACTACGATTATGAAACCATCGCTATATATCACAGCCATCCTCCCTAATAATGTAAAAAGTTCTGGCCATCCACCATGCTAAGCCATTATACAATTCACATCACCACATAAATAAAGCCAGACCCGATACTTATCAAAGAAAAATATGCTGGATAATAAATAGGGATGTATTCACGTGAGATTCCCTTCCAATATTTTACTAACTTTTTTTTCCCTCTATATATCAAAATTATCACTTTAATTTCTCTACGGCATTAGTATACACACTAATGGAAGGTAATATTGCCCTTCCTTCTTAAAATACTAACGGCTAACAACAATAAAATAAGAAAAATAAAAGAGTAGCGTACCAGCCCGGATGCCTTCATGGTGGCAGGTCTTGTAAGGAAGGACTGACTCAGTGTTGCCAGCTGAACTTGTCTGTTGACGCCGCTGCTTCACGCCCTATACCTAAGGAAAAATAGCCCAGCGAACACTACTTTATCAAAATATGTACCGTTTGTTTGAAAATGTAATAAGTACAGAATAAATGGAACGGGGGAAATCAATATTATGTGGTTTTTGTAAAATGATAATATATATTGAGAAGCAAAACAACAATGTGAAAAGATCCGAAGCCAAAGATAACGACTGAAGGGGTACCGTTGGAAAATATATGCATGCAGTGGGCAGTGGGCTATGCTATTATTACTTTTGATGAATGAGCTGACATGCGTCATATTAACACCCCATTTCCCATTTTCTAGGGGTGGGAGCTCCAAGGCCAGGAATGGAAAAATATGAAAATAGAAATAAGCAGAAAGTGGTAGAAAATATCCAGTGAAATGGGTTTTATTAAAAGTCTCCATAGACTATTACAGGAATGATTGATAGTCTATGGAGGCCTTTACATTCATTCATTCCCCTTTTCAAGCCCAATTAACACTGGACTTCATATTCACTCCTCAACACATTTAACTCTCAATATCTTGCCGAGGTATACCATAAGTTTCACAGCCATATGATATATTGTTGATGTTAGACCTGTAACATGCATGTAGGCCTACAGCCACAGCTGCCTGATATTATAGTGCTCTGTCAGTCTCAGTCTTGTAAGCCTCTCTCAACGATGTGAATGGTTTGGAAAATTCACTTGTTCGAACTCTGTTCAGTTACTCTCCAACACTCCCTAGCAGTTCCCCAAGCAGTTTTTGTGAAGCCTCGATCTGTATGCTATCTTACCACTTCTTACCGGTGTTTTTAATGCACATGCTAAATTTTTCCCTTGGGTTACTCTAGCTATCATCCACTTTATTTTCGTGATTTTTTCCCAAATCCAAAATTTCCATAAATAATTTGTAGGTACTAGTCACGAGCACTAATAAGTATTCAGGTGTGCTTCGAATACCTTGAGACGCACAGTGAATAAATGCACACCAAGATCTCCGTTGGAATTAGTTCATAGGTGAATTGGACTGTTCAAAGCTTCTACCAAAGCTGTATACTTTTTATTGGTTCTCGTGACTGTACAGGTACAGGTACTTCACCATCCGCCTCGAGAATCTCTATCCAATCTGAATAAGATTTCTATAAAACCATATACAAGCCAAAGATAATTGAAATCCGATTATCTAGTCTTGTTGTTAATGATTTTGTTAAGTTTAGGGGTGGAGTAGGTTTCATAGTTGGTGATAAAGGGAAAACAGCCTGCTGGCTAGGACCTGTGAGTATGAAAATGAGAGGCTAGAAATACCGCGGAACTCCACAATTTTATTACGGAAATTTATACATTGGCAACATTGATGGGCTTGGGGCGACTGGCTGTGGCATTTTCCTCTCCGATATTAAACTCTTATAAAAAATTGATAATAACATATATTTTTATATTTTGCAGCCTTAAATTCACTTGAAAAATAAATCCTAGGAGTTAGATACTAAATATATGTAGGTCTAGGACAATTATATGTGTTGTTATGATAGAATGTTGCGTCACGTGCTTTAATACGAATCAACAACTCTTTGCTTTAGTCTAAAATTTGCTTGAATTAATATTTTATCCATTAAAAAAATATATTACATATTAATGCAAGCAGTTGAAATGCATATAGTTTAATCTAGTATCTTAAAAGTGTCAAAATAGTTTACCAGTCGTGTTACTGGAACCGTGGTGACAACATGGAACGACAGAACAACCTCGTGTGAAGCATATAACTTTTAATTATGAATTGTGGACATTTGTCATTGAAGACACCCGGAGCCTTCGTTAGGTAGGGATGTGTCTTGTGACTCCAGGTGATTAGTAGACGTGAGTGTGTAAGAGTTAGTGAAGGAACATAGTAATGATTTTGTTTACCAGGAACAGCTGACTACCCTTTAATTTGCTACTACAGTATTGTGTTATGTGTTTGTCAAGATGTAAATGTATAATAACAGTTTAGAACCAAGATTTCATGGTCTTGTGAATACGTTTTTTAAAACTAATGTATACGAATTTGCAGTCTGGTTTAACAAAAATCATGAAACTGATGTTAATGGCAAAACTTAATGGTCTTATGGGAAGAGGCTTCTATGTACCATAACTTAGGCTGCTATGTCCCAGTGTCTGATATGTACCATGGTGGCTGCTATGTACCATCAGCGGCTGCTATGTACCATAAACCAAATAGGGTATGCAGGGTTTTTCAATATATTGTATAATAAAACTGGTTTAGTTTTTACTAACTATACAACTTAACCATAAAGTGTGGTGAAGGAATTTTGAAATCCCCTGTATTGGCCTGTACATTCATTACGGTACTTCAAAACTCCAGTGGAACTACTCATTCATTACTTCGAAACTCGAGTGGACCTGCTTGTCAGTTAAGTTACTTCACAACTGTAGTGGGGTGTGGACCTGCTTATTCAGTTATTCTTTGGGTACAACCATGGCATGTGCTGTTTTCCTTGTATACTCACCAAAATCAACCAACAATGGTACAGTTGGCCACACATGAAGCTGGTTTGGCTTGTTTACTTGTGAGGTATTGGTAGGTTAGCTAGTTAGAAAATAAAGGAAAGTGAAAAAATATATGGAATATTTTTACAAGTTGCCACAACTCGATTTCAAAATTTATACTATTACCAGTGTTTATATTTCACTATTACAAACAACTTTTCTATATACCATTTCTTCTGCAAATGCTGCGTAATAGTAGTTACCTTTTATAGTTAGGTCCCGGTAGTCTGCCCAAGTTAGGTCCTGATAGGTCCTTTTTCCAGTGAAATCCTGTTGTGGCAACTTGTAAAAATTTACCGGTCAGGCTAATTTAAAAATGCCCCGTTTGAATATCATGGAAATGGGGTCCCATTTCCAAAAGAAAATGCCATAGAAGAAAAGTGTCTTCGAATGGTATAAATTAGTAGGTAATGAAGGTAAAAACATTGTAATAGAAAATGGAAATAGAATAGATAATTACCATAAAAATACAACCCAGATCATAATATACCATACCAAAAATTAGATAACTCATACTTGTATAATTCAGAAGTAATGCCATAATTTTTTGTACAGTAGTTTTATTTTTCTATACCTGTACAGTACCTCAACCATGGGATTGTATGCTGTAAGTAGCCCGTGACTCTTGTGAGGCCCAGAAATTAATGATTGTCGCTCTTGATGAGACAGTGGAGCTTCATGATGATGTTGATAGCTTTTCTTTTTACCCCACTAGATGACAACACTTTATACACGTCACTATCAGGAGAGAGCAGCTATACCGTCACTCACATCATCATGGAATATGGTCGGGCATCTTCCATGCTGTGAGTTTATGACGATATACAGTATTGTGTTTATACTTTGTTAATGAGAGTGAAGGGATTGATAGATGGATATTAGGCGCCGCAACAGCGAGGTCTTGTAGCGCCAAAGGTGGTGGTAGAGAGGTGAGATAGCAGGCAGGAGAGAGTGAAGGGTAACTGGGATCTTGGTGGAAAAAGACCCATGATATAGCCTTTCATGCAACGATTATGAAAAATCTGATTGCATTTATTTGTCGGAGCAGGTGACTACTTGCCCATCTGAACCGTCAGTGTTAGTTGAGCAATGTTAACAAACAAGATGGTGGATGTTATTTTGTTGACTGTTGGGGAAGCACTTAAATTATTGTCACCGTGTTTATATTTAAATAATTCTGAGCAGTTTTTCTTTTATTTTTTATTTTTGGTATTTTTCAAGAAGTCTAAAAACATCTTTTAGAAATCAAGTAGGATACCGGTAAACTAGCAAAACACAGGATATAAAACTACCATACTTATCAGTGTTGTTGGTGGTTTTGCCTAGCCTCAAGAAGTTGTTGATGTAGTTCCACAGACTGTTTGGCCGAGCAGTTCAGAGTCTGGTTGACCGAAGTCGTGCATATGCTCGAACCCCCAAAAGGGAGTCGGGGTGATAGTGAGATCTGTTTCTTCGAAGGCAGCAGACGAGGGGACTGCTGGCTCACGGGAATGTATCCCTGGGCCAAGAAGCCCACCGTCTGTAGTCTTCCTTGTTGTGCCACCCAATCAGACGATCTCGTCAGCTACCCAGAGGGAATGAGAGTTAGTAAGAGAGATAGACAGAACAGGCCAGGGTGTGGTAGAGGATGCCAGATTCCTCATTTCTGGATAGAACCAGCCCTTACCAGTTCACTGCTAGGTGAACAGAGACATAGGGGGCTGGGAAAATTGTCCAACAATTCCACTGACCCAGGAATTGAACCCGGGATCTCTCGCGTGCCAGGCGAGTATGTTAACCGCTATACCATCAGCACCACCGCTCATGAAGTAATTTCCAAGTTTCATCAACTTTCTTTGTTAATTCCTTATGAGAACTCAGTACAGACTAGAGAAATAATATTGACTCAGGATATTGTCTATTTCATTACCTTTTCAATTATATAAATACTGTATAATGGAATGGTCTTGAGCCGTATTTTTATCATTAGTTTTGTTACACATACAGTAAATATGATATGCTGTTCAGAGGCTAATTCTCTTGTTACCATACCCTTTCTTTATGTTCTTTAAATGTCTTTTGGAGATAATTTTTTAAAAAGGTAGATAGATCTGAAAACCTAAAATTAGGTCTCTAAGGTACCCACAGTCCAGGTTAGATCAGGTCGGGTTGGTTTGTCTGGCAACAAGAGGTAGTTACTTCCCTCTCACATTAGTCATTACTAAGTATTAATATATTGATGTAAAACATGGATGAGGTATAACTTCAATGTATAAGTGAGAGAAAATTGATTAAAAGTAAAGCTGTAGGTGAGGAAGATGATTAAGGATGTGAGAGGATGGAAATTGAAAAAGGTAGGAGATGGAGAGGTTGTGAAGGAAAGGAGAGAAGGAAGAGGAGAGAGGATGGGGAAACAGCCTTGTGGTGGTCAGTTCCCACGACCTCTGACCTCACAGTAATCAGGTCATGCCTGGCAGTGGTGGCTGGCACAGTGAACCTTGCAGTCCTCCCACAATTTACTGCCTCACTCCCCTTCCCAAATAACTCGCACTCTTGTAGCCTTAAACCACTTACTATTCTTAGCCCCATCTCTTGCTTTTTACTGCAATTTAATGTTATGCAGGAGTACAGTATATGATATAAATTGTATACACAAATAGTCCTAACCTTAAAAAATAAAAACATGTTAAGCATTATATCCTTCTGTTATCTATCTATCTATCTATCTATAACTCTGATGCCTCGTTCCCTCCGGGAACTCCCCCAAAGGGGGTGGCCACATCAGAACTTCTGTTATCTATATATTATATTACCTGTACGGTATATCTTTCATATTTTAGAGCGCTAATGCAGCCACTTAATCTCTCTCACACACACATACTTCTTTACCACACACCAGCGCATCATCACTACCGCTGCACATCTTTACGACATCTCACATCTTTGATGCATCTTGACTATCCATCAGGTATCTTGTCATGTAAATGATGGATCCAAATTATCTATACAGGGTGTTCCAAACATGCGTGCTGAAAATAAGGGGATATGTTCTAGAGAGACAAGTGAATGTTCAGTACTAAATGACCATATTGTCAAACCTCAATAGTGTGTGAGTATTCAGCACCTCTCAGGCCTGTCAGGAATATGAATCAGGAAATTACTTGTGAATTAAATATTTACCAAGGACTACATAATTATTTATAAACAAAATATAACAGTATTTTCAGTATTGCACATATTCAAAGACCCCAGCATTGTATTCCTAGCAGACCTTTGAGGTGCTGTAACTCATAAACTATTGATATTAGACAATATGGTCATTTAGTGCTGAACATTCAATTGTCTCTCAGGAACACATACCCTAATTTTCAGCACATTTTTGGAACACCATGTGACTGCTTAATTCAGGTTAGGTACAAAATGGGTTGGTATAGTCTTCCTCGCTTAAAAATACGTCTGTGGTGTGTCCCGTTACTCTGTACAGTTACGCCATGTTTCCCCAACTTGCTATGTGAAACTGAAGCTATTCATGTACAAGGCATCACAAATACAATACATTCAGATATATAAACTTTCCACTTATGTATTTGATGGATTAATCAAAAGTAATCTCATCATGCATAGAATATTTATACAGTTACACAGAAACATGGCATAATTATTGTACAGTGTTGCTAAAAGAAATTGTAGTCCCTTTTAATGGAATTTTCCGTAGTTTTCGAGTGGGTAATAATATCACAGTTATAAATATAAGATAATAAGCTTGAAAAAGTAAAAATATGCCATTATCCAAAGTAAAAGAAATAAACAATAAATTTTTGTGAGTGGCAGCAATACTGGCACACTCGACCCATCCCGCACCCATATTCAAGCATAGATTGTACAGTACAGGTGTTGCCATCATTATAGAATAAAATTCTCACATTTACTGGCTTTTACAGTAATTTCAAGGGTGATGAATAATCACATTCATAATCTGTAAGCTAATATGTAGATCAAAATAATAGTCATTTGCCAATACCAAAGGAAAAGTAAAACAAAAATCACACGTGAGCGGCAACACTTCCACACCCTTGGTGGAATATATTGATAATATAGCTCCTTGGTGGTGACCAGTGGCGGATTTAGGGGGGGGGGGGGGGGCGAGTAGGCCATGGCCTAGGGCCCCTCGAAATACAACCAAGGAAAAAAAAAATTGACCAAGAAATAGTTGGGTGTACCGTATAAATTGCGTGCAATAAACAAAACCCACTCATTGCATGATTTGCATATCAGTCGAGTGGTATTCTCTTTAGTTAATGGTGTATTATTATAGTTATTTTTATTGTTCGTTCGAAAAGCAAATGTGTATTGTTTTACTGTGAAATGGTAATTGGGCTAATTATCAATAAATTGAATATTGCTTAAAAAGTTAATTTATTTTAACGCTTCGCTCGTCCATTGATTTGAGGCCCCCGCAAGGTCACCGCACAACCTAAATCCGCCCCTGGTGGTGACCTCTCTTCAGAACAGAATATGTCTAACATGTCTCTTATAATGAAAGAGAGATAGAGAATACAAATACTGATAAAAATGACAAAATCAAATTAACAAATAAAAAGCACAATTATAAATAACTTATAAAAGAATCAAAAGTACGAGAGAGAGAGAGGGGTACTGAAAACGTGGCATCACTGTACAGAGGTGCATACCTCACCCTAGCCATAATTTTAAATGAGTCTGACTATAGTTGATGATTTTGAGAGGGATAGGTATGCTGATTTCTTGGAGCTTGATTTAGAGGACTTTGATCCATAAATATAACTAACTGTTAAGGTAAATTGAATTCCCTGTTTTTCAACACCTCTACAGTACCTGTCTTTGGTATTAATATGCCCATGTAAATGTGAACCTCTCACTTATTTGAAGTGGTAAAAGTATTGGAAAGTTTTCCACCCCCTACCGATACATCCTTGAGATACACTATTTGGAATCTTTTCCAGATTTTATTATCTAAAGAGGAGTACTGTACTGTACAGTACAGAAAATCCTATATGGTATATAGGTTAACTTAAAATACTTCGGTCCACCACTATATTTTGCACTCAGTCTCTCAGTGAAAACTCCCTTGCTGTGATCTAATGGTCCTTCTATGATAAAACATAATGATGTTATGTAAAGGGACTTTCTGTTTATGAGATGATCTAACCTTTTCTTATTACTTGCAGAGTGTGGTTGAGTGCGTGAGCACAAAGGTGAGCACTGCACCTCAGTTATGGAGGCGCACCTACTGCAGGGTCTCTGGGCTCCCGACAACCACCAACAACATGCTCAGGTAGCCCCATATTCCTTTTTTCTGATCCTAGAATGGAAAAAGAATTTAAAAATGACATACATGTGTTGAATGACCAGTGAAATCGGCCCAACTCACATTCACTCCCACATTTAGACCAGTGAAATTCTCCACTCCCCCTCACAAGTTAATGTATCCACGACAAGAATACTTGATTATCCCTTGTTGAAAAAAGCCATTTCATGAACTGTCAGTATTTTAAACAGTTGCAAAATGTCTAATGATGATCTTTTCAGGCATTGGAGTACCTGCAGCAATTAAGGGAGAGTGCTGATGGTTGGCGGATGTGTGGGGCTACCCTCACAAATGGAGGACCTCAACTTGATGACAAGGTCAAGTTTGTCTGTCTACAGGTATGCATCACACTTTAGTTATGTGTGAATTTTCTAAAACCTTAGCTAGAAATAGCTATGAAAACTGGACCTGACCATCACAATGTTGCTGTTACAATTTGATCCTAATGTTAAACCTAACTCATCCAGTGAAAGGGCATAAAGGATAATGCATGCAATATTCCTGCTATAAAAAAGAACAAGAAGTCTGGAGCTTGTTCAGAAATCGTTGTCATTAATTATATCCTTGCGTTAGTAAGTGTTGTCACACTTTTCATACAGTTTTTTTCATGGCTGAATTCTGGAGTTGGCTGCTAGTGGGGATATGGTCCCAAAATGAAGTTGCCACTACTCTTGGAACATAGCACAATGTTATGGAAAATATCAATAATATTTGTTCACCTGTTGTATAATTTTGATTCTAGGTGATGGAACACCATGCACGCAATCGCTATGCCGCAGCTACCCCAGAGGAACAGGTTCACTTTCGTCAGCACTTGTCACAGTGGATGACTGCCCTCTGCATGTGTACTGATCCAGAAAAAGTGAGTGTGTTTACAGACTCACCTTTATATAGTCTTACCTATATTTATATAAAACAAATTATTAATGGCATTTTATAGGATTTCAATAGGCTTTTATTTGATAAGGTGTGGCACAAAGCTGTGATTTCCAACTAAGGACAAGTATAACAAGGCTTTTGTGACATTATTGACACAGTTACATTTCGGGTGTAAGTATCCTGAGATCTCAGAAGTCATGATACTGGTGGAGTAAAGAAATAGTTGGAAAAAATAAATCTAACTGGTAACTGTGTTGCAATTTCAGGTATTCATCCAGAACAAGACAGCCCAGTTAATGTCTCTTGTGTTTGTGGTGGATTATCCAACTCGATGGCCTTCCTTCATAACAGATCTGCTCTCAACATTAAGTCTCGGACCACACGCAGTACAGCTTTACCTCCGCACTCTCATGGCAATTGATACTGAGGTAAATACTGTAATCACTCTGGCAAAAATGTCCAATTTTACATTATTAATAATTATATAGCATCTTGTAATTGGTTCCCTGTGCTTCATTAGGGTTTTTTATTTCTTGCCTAATGTACTTATTAATCATATTATGTCTTTTGGGGTTAAGGTGGTGGACCGTGAGATCATCCACACACAAGCTGAGAGTGACCGCAATACTCGCATTAAGGACACGATGAGGGAACACGGTGTAGTTGAACTTACCAACTCCTGGTATGATATCTTGGTAAGTCAGCCCCTTTGTTACTTCTACCGAAGCTACAGTACAGTAAATTAGTGGAACTCTAGATTTGTTTAATTACTTGTATTTATTGAATGCAGTTGTAAACTCCATAGGTAAATCAATACAGTATCTTCTATATACTAAAGAAAAATAAAAAATTTGTATGTATGAGAGTTTGTCCCCAGAAAAAGCCATTTTTGCTAAAACATCATCATCGATATACCATTTCCCTTATTTTCTAGAGAGGGAGGGCTCCAGAGCCAAGGGTAGAAAAATGAAATAAAAATGCTGAAGTAGGGACAGAAATATACCTAGTAGAATGGGATACCTTCACATTCACTCACCTTATCAAGCCCTCAAAATACAAAAGTTATTTCAACTATTTAACAAATCTGGTTGTATTGGTAAAGTATGTAGAGGTCATTGACTGTCCTACCCAGAGATCAAGTCTGAATACTCTGGTTATGAGACTCCGGTGTTAACCACTGTACCAGGCAATGATTTCAGGGTTACCTAGGTCCATCAGGGGACACCAAATATCTCTACCCTCTTTTTAGTGTTGTTACTGGTGGTACAGTGTGATACAGTGGTTTACTCCTGGGTCTTATAACCAGAATATCAGGTTTGTTCCCTGGGTAAGGTGTGTGTTAATATTAAAGTATGTGAAACTATCACTTGACTACCTTTATTTTGACAGGTGAAGTACGAAAAATCACACCCAGAACTGGTTTGCCACTGTCATGATGTTATTGGGGCCTACATCTCCTGGATTGACATCTCACTTATTGCCAATGACAGGTGGGTGAGAACCCGGAGAAGAATGAACAGTACAGTATACTGCATGACCACCAGGTTTCTGTAGATGACACAAATACATAACACCATTAGCATAGGAACCTTTATTGACAATATTTACAACTGAAGAAGCAGTAATGCAATTCTATAGGGATTGTAATTGCCATTTGTGACAAATAAAAGATATTTTTTCAGATACATTGTTCCATGCTTATTAAGCTTTAACTTTGAAGGTTTGTATGCAAGTTGGTGGACCACTTGAAGGAACCACTACTTCGGGAGGCTGCTGCTGACTGCATCCATGAGATCATCACAAAAGGCATGGACCCTGTCACCAAAACACAGTTGATTGAGTCTTTTGTCACTGTGTTGGACCAAGCTGGGGTGCTGAAACCAGTTGATGTAAGTGTTGATGAAGCTATTGTATGGTGTATTATAATGAAATTTATACATTTATTCTGACTGCACCATTTCCCAAAGCTACCAAGACCCCTATTTTAATTATTTATTCCCACTTGATGATTTAACCTGTGAGCTGGAAAAGTATGAGATGACAGAAAAAAGAGGAAAACTTTGCTTAAGCAGGGAATCGGCACAGAACCACAGTTGTTTTCAGACAACATTATCCTTTTAATTTTCCTTTCCTAGTATTTTACTTTAATTTCTACTTTCTTTATTAGTACCACAATATACCTTTCTCATTTCCATTCTCTTGCCACATCCAATTGTAATACTCCTACTCCTGATTGTTAATTTATCTGCTGTTGCCTTTCCCACAGGATGATGACTCAGACTTCCTGGTTAAACTTGCCCGGCTCATCAATGGTATTGGAGTGCAGCTCATCCTTTCTTGGCAGAAGTGAGTGTTTTAGCTGAATTTCAAAGATATATAACTCTGAGGTACCATCACTATTATGGTCATTTGGATGTGCAACATATAAGTAGAAAATAAATTCTGTGGTCTACTCCCTACAGTACTTTGAGAAGATGTAACAAATTTATGTTGTTTATACAAAACCAAACCTTCAGGCTTCTCTATTGATTACATGGGAAGCTTTGAGCATGTTTTGAAATAGACAGTTATGTCACATGTGTGAATGAGTGTGGTCCATTTTACTGCGAGATTTTTTTCAGTTGATCATTTTGTAATAATACTTCTTTTCTTGAATCTGGAGCCTCGCATCCCATCAAAAGGGGAAAATGGGTTTGAAATATTGTCACCCATGAATATAATTATAAGCTGTTTAAACTCACATTCCCTTTTGTATCAAATTATAGTGAAAAAGAAAATAATTTAACTGGGTACAGCAGATAAACCTGAGAGAATATAGAGGTTGAAATACAAAGAGCTCTGAAGCATATTTTATGTACTGTTGTGTCAACACAGCAGAGAACAATCAAGTTAAATTTATGTATCCGATCATCTACTATAGGCCTATACTGAGTCAATTAAATTTTCCTCTTCCCTTTCCTCTCCTTGTGTGTTTTAGTTTTAGTCCCATAAATTTTTATCTCTCACTCTTTTCCCCTTTTGTCACAGTATAAATCAGTGTCTTGGTGGCTTGCACAGGCTGGACAAGAAGGAGAGTGAAAAGCGAGAGATGGTGAGACAGGCAGTGGAGAACAAGGTCAACCTTCTCCTCACCTTCATGGCCAGCGAATACGATGACATTTCTGCAGCTGTCTTCGACTTTGCCCGTGACTACATACAGGTGGGAACATAAGAAAAAGTACATTAAGAAATAATGGTACATAAAAATATGCATAGTATGGTAGTAGGGATAGACCCTCAATGATGCCAAATATAATCACTCAGTGGAGGTGACATCAAGGAAAACCCTTCATTGTAGACTCAAATAAAAACTTTATTTGCTTAAAACTGTGACAGATATCAGAAAGTAAATCACAAAGACACCAGCTAGTTTTTTTTTTTTTTTTTTTTTTTTTTTTTTTTTTTTATATATGATCCGACACTGGACATAGGCTTAATCAAGCCCGTTATCGTGGCCCAGGTCAACTGCTGCTCACACACACACATGTCACGACTTCCGAACTGGTACCCAGCCACAGAGAAAGGGAAGTGAGGGTAATTCCCAAATTCTGCAGCTGTTATGGTACCAGTGAGGGTGTTTTACGACGTTCGGTCGCCTTAAAGTTAGTGCCTGATACTCAAATCGGAAGAGTAAATATTCTCAGGCCCTCACCTGAGAGGATCGATCTCCCGACCTCTATGGTATGAGTCCAGAACACTAACCACTCGGCCACCTCCCCTACAAATATCAAATCCACACATCATCTACCTTTTCTGAACGCTCCTGCTCTTT
Organism: Petrolisthes manimaculis; assembly: GCA_034508575.1. NCBI lineage: Eukaryota > Metazoa > Arthropoda > Malacostraca > Decapoda > Porcellanidae > Petrolisthes > Petrolisthes manimaculis. The sequence continues at coordinate 118,254 of JAWZYT010002264.1, forward strand.
GCTAATCTTTCTCTCTGCTTGCTCATTATACTTTCATACACTTTTCCTGGCTAATTCGACAGGTTTTTTCCTTTATAACTACCACACTCATCGCAACTTTATTTATTCTTGTCCAATGATACGATTATTTCTCGCCTCCAGTCCTCTGATGCTGGGTCCTATATCCATGCCACTACTGCGTCTTCAGTATTTTGGCAGTTAATCCATATCTATCATTGGCTTTTCCCACCAAAAGCTTCAATATCTCTTTCCCCATGTACAGTTGCGGTCAAGTATAATCGGTACAGTAGCTCATGTAAGAGTTTGACAGCTTCCCTCTGTTCTTTAGATGATAAACTTTCCAATAAATAGGTTAACTACCATTTTTTAATTTAATACAAGCAGATATATACTACTTAAAACAATAATATCATATGTGAACTTGAAAATATTAGACAGTAAATTGTTTGAGATACCCATATGTGGATGATTATTATTGACCGCGACTGTACACCTTGTCCTTTACCACCTGCCTTGCATCCCATCCACATCACTAACGCTACCAGTATCTAGTCTTTATAATTTCTGCAGTAATCAGAGCTAGATAACTGTTTAATGCACAATGTTGATAAGGTGTGTTACTACCAATATCTTTTGCTATTTATCTATCTATCTATAGCTCTGATGCCTCGTTCCCTCCGGGAACTCTCCCCAAGGTGGTGGCCACGGCAGAAAAGTCTCCAGTCTTCCCTGTTCAAACACTCCCTCCTTACTCGGTCAAGCCCTCCCCTCCCCCTCATGCTTCTCTCCTTCACATACTCTTCCACTCTGTTCTGCCATCTAACTGGTGGTCTGCCTCTCACACCAGGTCCCACAACTTCACTTCCATACACCTTCTTTACAAACTCCTCACCTTTCACTCTCTCTACATGTCCAAACCTTTTGCTACTTGAATTTATGAATGAAATAAACAATGGAGCCTTCCCCTACTAGCTAATAAAGCAGATGGGTGCGATTACGGCAGTGGAGCGAGGTCTGTTGGAGAACATGCTATATGTTGTCATCACCAAAACCAAATATGATGAAAACTACAACTTCACTCAAGCTGGTGAGGATGAAGCCATGTTTGATGACTACCGCAAGAAGCTCAAGGTTGTGTTTGATAATCTGGCAGCCCTTGTCCCCGAGTTGGTCCTGCAAGTGAGTACTGAAATATTATAAAAGTTAAAATTGTGAGAGATGTTTTACAAGGTTTTGATATTCAGGTCATGACTACTAAGAGATAGAACACAGTATTCAATACACACCTACCGTATACGAGAGTTGCTTAGCTTGGTTGTGTTGTATCTGCTTTGTGTATATATAATTGACTCTGTATTCTTGGTATTAAGCTGTGGGAGATTTTGCAATGAGGATTGATAGGAATTGTTCATCAATGCTTTTTATGTTATTTAATTGTTATTTCTCAGGTGAGCAAGGAGTACGTACTGACAACATTGAACCGATGGCAGAGTTCACCATATGAAGATGTAGAGGCAGCTGTGTCACTTTTGTACAACCTCGGGGAAGCTCTGCCAGCCTCCCACGGCAACCATTTCTCTGGTCCCTCACAGGTGTCTACCAGTGTTATCTTTTGTGATTTATATTCTGACAAACTTATATCATATTAACATAGCCACAGCAAATATACAAACATCAAATCGTTTAAGTACAGGGAGTATCTGATGTGTGAAAGCCCAGTGTATATACAAAATTACAGTGGTACAAAAGTGGAAAAATAGGATAATTTTTACAATGAGAACGGCATATACTTCAATGGTATGAAAATTGCAGTTAAAATATACAGTATTCAGAATTTGGTGCAAAACCACCAGCAACATCATTACCATGTCTCCAACCTCTTTCCTCCCTATACATACAAAATTAATTACGATACATGTATTGTATTAAGTTTTGTCGTGTTGTATAGTTGCTTATTGCTGCTTTAAGTTACCTAAATTCCCATTTCAATGAATGATTATCACTAGATTAAAGGAAACGCCATGAGCATAGGGAAGTTAGCCGAATCTAGATGGAAATGACGGACAATAAACTGTGAGTGATGTTGACAAGAACATTGGGCCTATCTCCAAGACGGTCAGGAATGTGAAGGATAGTACCCTGGGGATTTTTATATAGGACAGAAAAACAAATATTCTTATTAGCATATGCATTATATATATATATATATGAGGGTCTTTTTGTTGCTTTTAACCATTTATTTAAAGTTTTGTTTTCTCTTCGTTGTATCATCATATTTTTACCAAATTTTCCTTCTACTTTTCTGTAGATGCACAGTATTTCTAAAAATCACTCATTTATCACGTGCTGTCATATTTTTCTTTTTAAATATGCTTCTTGCCATCTGATTTTGTATGTTTTTCTTTATGCTCAATTTATCATATAATTTAGTATATATTGTACATATTTTACCTATGTCTGAGTCTGATGCAAAAGTGTGTTCTAACCGTCAGTGTCTGGTGCAGGTGAAGACTTCTACTATGCAAGAGATGATGCAGCTTCTGGTGACGTCTGGAGTTTCAGGCCACTCCCACCCAGCTGTGTCTCTACAGTTCTTTGAGTGTGTGGCACGGTACGAGAAGTTCTTCACTTCTGAACCCCACTACATCCCTGGCATCCTGGCAGCCTTCCTTGACACTAGGGGCATGAGGAACCCAAATCCCAGGGTCAGTTCTGCACCAAATAAACAGATATAGAATTTGGCATTGTTCAGTATATTTTATTGGAATGGCTTATATTATTGCTTTGCTCTTTTAAGGGGGAGAAAGTTTTTTAATATCTAGCATTGTGATACTCAATTGTAATGGTACTTTACCTGCAGTAAACTCTTGAAGAGTCCAGAATATATATATATTGGGTTACTTGAACTTACATAATTTATATTCAGTTAGGTTGATTTATATTATCAGGAAAATTTGGAGAGACATTTATGAGGATGATGGGATATTAGTTATCTCATGGGTACTATTAATATTGGCTCTGACAAAGGTATAATGAAGATAATGTATCAAGACATATCGGAAAAAACGAAAGATTGGGGTGATTTGATTGGATTGTTTCAGTTGGATTTTGTAACTGCTGTACAGTTTAGAGGACCATTTCTAAAGTTAGTGTTCCATACTGGCTACACTTTCATTCCCTGTGCATGAAGAAGAATAAACATGCCAAGCTGTAAGGACCTCTTTTTTAAGGAAAGTTTAATGCAGTTGAGATCATATATACTTTCATCTATATTCCCCCCTTAATATTTTTAACTGTGAAGAGTTAATTGAACACTTAAAATTACTATTGTGTTTTGGGAGGGACTTTTATGTTCTATTTTACTTAGTTTCATCTTGATAAATTTTACTTTACAAGGTAGGGTTTGATTGGAATTGGTTGGTAAGATTGACTCATGTTGTAATAACTTCCACATTCCCTCATCTTATTTACAAAATCTTTGACCATGTCCAATCCTTGACACTATAACCCACCTAGCTGATCAACTCTCTTTGCGATTCTCAGGTACGGAGTCGGACTAGCTACCTATTTTCCCGGGTGGTGCGGTGCCTTAAGAGCAACATTGTAGGTTACACAGAGGACATACTGAGCCAACTGACGGACTTGCTGGTTCTGGCACCGATCGATAATGGTCAGATCCCTCCTCTCCTCACCAATGATGATCAGCTCTACGTTTTTGAGGCTGCTGCAATGCTCATCATCGCTGGTAACACAGAGCCTGGACACAAGGAGGGGCTCATGAGAAACCTGCTCTCCCCAGTGTTTGCTAAGGTGACAGTCCTGGCAGAGAGACTGGCCAGGGAGCAGGACCCAGTGAACCAAGCCAGTATAGCCAAGAGCATCTGTCATGCCACAGCCGTCACTGCCCGCACCTCAAAGGCCTTTTCCAACCAGAACTCTATCCAGGCATGTGGATGTGTGCAGCTGTATCTAGATGCCCTACAACTTTTCATCAACTGCTTGAATGTCGGGGTGGAGCGTGAGGTGGTGGGTGCAGGAGTGAGGCAACTAATGCACCGGCTTGTGGTGTGTCTGGACGGTGAGAGTCTATTGCCTCTCCTACCACCTGCCTCACAAGCCCTACTCCACACACCCTCACCAGCAGTCCTTACTGAATACCTGCCTCTCATCAACCAAATCATCACAAAATTTCAGGTACACACCATGTTTCTTGTACAGCTATGAAAAAAAAGTTAATGGAGTGTGGCAATATCTGGCAGGTCCACCAGTAGTAAATGGATATAGTTGTATGAATTAGGCTCTCTGACATTATTCCTTGTGTGTGAAGTTATAATTATGATTGGCGAAAGAGTTGAGATTCTTGACAGTCATATGTTCCTTTTACATCCAACACAAGTGGAATACCAGTGCAGGTAGGAATTTGATAGTAACAAATCAATGCAAAATTAATATATTGAAAAAATATGCTGTGATTTATAAAATAGTCATTCAAATATCAGTACATAAATATTGATTTTGTATTCATGGATTTCTATTTTGTATAGTGCAAGATATTTGAATGATAAAGTGAAATAGGCAACATCTTTATGCAATTTGATTATTGATTTAAGAAAAATATTCTATCTACCTATAGCTCTTGCCGCCCCATTCCCTCAAGAAAATTCCCCCAGGGGGGTGGTCATGAGAGAAGAGTATCCAGTTTTCCCTGTTTCAACACATCCTCCTTACTTGGTCAAGCCCTCTCCTGGCCCCTCTCATTTTTCTCCCTTACGTATTCTTCCACTCTGATCTCCCATTTGACCGGAGGTTTGCCTCTCACACCAAGTCCAACAACTTCACTTCCATACACCTTCTTTGCAAACTTCATATCTTGCCTTTTCTCCACATGTCCAAACACCTCAATGTATTATGCTTTACCCTCTCAACCACTCCACACTCATACCACATCTCTCATTACTTTCCCCATCCCACCTGGTAAAGCCACATGCTCCTGTTAAATAACTCATTTCTACTTCATCTGTACTAGACTGGTGAGCCCTACTCCATGTCTCCGACGCATATGTCAGTGTTATCAGGATTATACAATTTTGTAATCCCCATTTCACTCCATGTTCTAACCTTTATGATTCTCTTCAGTGATCCTATGACCTGTCTACACCTCACTGCTCTCTCCCTAATTTCTCTTTCCATACTGCCATGTTTTACCAACATTTACCTTCAGTTTCCTTTGTTTACACATGGACTGAAACTTATCTACCACCCTCTGCAACTCGCATTCACTCTCAGCCATCAATACAGTGTCATCGGCAGATAAGCTTGTCACCAAGGACCAATTTACTTCATCCAGCTTCAGTTTGGCTCCCAGGCCATCCACTTTGTCTTTCATCTCCTTTACATAACCATCCATGTAGACATTTAACAGCCACAGTGACATAAAACACCCCTGCCTCAACCCTACACTAATATCAAATTTTGACTCAGATTACCCTCTACCCACACACGTTTTTGCAATTCTGTAAAAGGAAAATATTATCAGTATCAAAATGGTTTAAGATAGTTCAGAGAAACTTACTTAATCTTGGTAGCATAATACTAAATCATCATCAATCCCCTCCCCCACCACCACCGTTTTCAAAGTATGTATCAGAAGAATAATTATACCTCGCTATGTATTACAGAAAGAGATGAGCCCCTTCGTTCATACCATCTTCATGCCACTGGTGTCAGCCATCTTCACAGCATTGTCTGAACCCATTGAGGAGAATGATGAGGAGGAGCAACGTACGCGGCGGTTGTTACAGCGGAGTTACTACCTCTTTCTCACCACCATTGTCTCCCACCACCTCCTCCCAGTCCTGGCTGCTCTTGATAATACTATACTTCAGCAGGTACGAAACACTCGTTATTGGTTTTGGAAGATGCTCTTACTGTTTTTCAGTACAGTAATCATCATCAATACCCCCATTTTTGTTTTTTCAAGTGGTTGATAGCTTCGGGTACTGTGAATATAAATGTAGGGGAAGTACTGTACTAATTTTAATGTGTTACAGGTGTTAATGTCAGTGGTTCAGGGAGCGGTGGAATTCCCAGATCCAGTGGCTCAGAAAAACTGTTTTGTTATACTACGACGACTTACTGAAGCCTGGGGTGTGAAGGACATGGGCCCCCCAGGATTTGTAGAGTTCCTATATACACAGGTGAGTCATGTTGTTCCTTGTTTTCTCAAAGAGAGGGAAGATAGTGTCAGTGGGTTGTCTACAAATTTCTCTAATCTTACTGCAAAATAGTGCCATACATACGCTAAGAGAATTTGATGTGTGCCATAATTTAGAAAAATTGGTAGCTTCCCATAGGTTCCAGTTTGCTGACAAAATCTTAGGCCCTTCCTCCATTACCGTACCAGATATTTAGCACTGCATTAAAGGGGAAAGGTAGAACCTACTTTCAAATTCCATTAATATCAATTGTTTGTTGCAAAAAAATTCTGACAGATAACAGACAGGATAATAGAAATTGCTCTGAGTACAGTATATGTACTGGTGGAATAATATTGACATTTGTTTTCCCTACTCTGTCTTTAGGACTACAATCCTAATGACATACAAAGTTGTAGATAGGTATGCAAACCATGACAAGTTTTATGTGTGATATAATAATTTTAACTTATGTTACAAGTACAGTATTAATCTTGTGTCTTTTCATAAAAAAATTCTAATAGTTCATTATGAAAAGGAAGGTGAACTGTTGTATATGATCATATTCCTATATTAAACAGTTCAGAAGTAATGACTAATATGTGTGTGTTAGGTGGTACCAGCATGTTTCTTGGCACCGCTGAAGACGACCTTTGACCTGAATGATGCCCAGACCATCCTGGCTCTGCATGAGTCAGTGACGTGCCTGCAGACGGTGTATCGCAAGCGAGGGGATGAACTCATCACCTACCTTCGCTCACAGTACTTCCCCAAGATGGACCTATCCCCGGAACTAGTTAATGAGTATTGCCAGGCTCTAACCTCAGATGCCAAGGTCTTTAGAAACTATAGCAAAATATTCTTTCAAAGAGCTAAGTCATGAACTTTTTTTTTCCTTTATTCCCTGTCTAAACTTTTGTTATGTCACTTGTTATTTGGTGTTGTTGACAAAGGGAGAGTAGTTATTGAAATGAAAATTCTAGTCATATCTGCTGATACCCAGTAGTGGATGAGTTTAATATCCTACATGACTGAGATTAGTCTTATGGTATAATTGCATTAAGTTGCCAGTGTAGTAATACTCAAGTTATTAAGCTGAATTTAAAATTATATATATTTACAATCAAGTTGCTTTTGAAAAGTTAGTTATTCACTGGTCATTAAACATTTTGAGCAGGTTTATATGATATGGTGATAGGTAAAATTTGCTTTCCATTATTATACTTGGGTTGCATTAAAAGTAAACCATGTATTCATTGGAATAATAGGGAGGAGGGGTATCTGGTTATGAGGGTAGGGTGAGTAACTGACGGTGCTGAATATATTCATTAATGCTCAGTAAAATAACAAATGCAAAGTTTTATTTATGAATTCATATTAAAATGTAATAATGACTTTAACCATCACATGAAATCACTGCTGCTAGTCTGAATGTTATTGTTGAATTTTTCACTCCTAGATTCTACAGTCAAAATGTTGTCTTTGGTCTCATCCAGAGCAGTGCAAATACCACATTTATTGAATGAATTGATAATAGCTATCACCGGAACCCTTGTACTCTTAAGTCACTGTGACCTGTTTATACAACAAGTTGGTGTAAGGGATTCATTTTCTAGAGCCATGTAACATTCCCATATCTCTGGAAAAAATTACTTAAAAATTTTGTTAATACCAATAGACATTTTAAGTGGCTGTAAATGACATATAAGTACACCTGAAATTACTGTAAAGACCTGCTAATTAATACAAAAATATTTGTCATCGAAGAAACGAAAGACAAGTCAGACACCGACCTAAACAAAGTGGATTGGGCTCGGGGACAAAAGGTATGTAATTTGTTGAGAATTTTAAGTAAGAGTTTGGATTAATGCATCAGATAAATTATAATTTGTCATCCCCAACTTACATTAATTTTGGAATGTAATATACCAGTGTATACCAGTTGTTTCCCAAACCCTTTACAGTTGGTTTAGCTTTTTGTGATGTCAATAGTTGGCTCATTTCCTCCCTCTTTCCCACTTTTCTCATATTCATATTGCTGTATTACTCTGTTTTGTATAATATGAAATTATCAGTGATGCCTCTGGTTAACAAAGTACATGTATTTGACTACTTTATGGTTAATGATGATGTATTGTAAATAATGGTTGGAGAAAATGAATGTTATGTTGTTGTGATCTCGGAATTGTTTTGACATCAAGTTTGTTGCTATAACAAAGTTCCATATATATAATATATTTACTTTACACATTTATTGATGATTCTTAATATACTAGTGTGTGTTCAGATATTTTTTGAATGCAGAATATAGCTCTGTCCCTCCAGCGCTGGGATCATTTATGAATTGAATTGGCATTTTAAAAGATTAAATGAACTTCATTCAACCGAACTGATGCCAGTGATGTGATATGAAATGATGTTGACTTGAAAAAATTTGTGAGTTGGAAGTTATTACACTTTTACACATGAATTGAAATAATTAAATTATTTACATTTTTTCTGAATTGCAATTGAACAATTTACATTTTATTCTGAATAGGAATTTATTAACTTTTTTCTGAATTAGAATTTATTAATTGACATTTTTTCCATACTAGAATTGACTTTGATTAACAAAAATGAATTTTCCCAAGCCTTGGGTCCCTTCTTTCCCTTTATATACCTTCACGCTTGCTGTCTTACCTCTGTCACTTTCTCCTACAGGCCTTCCAAGCCTAGGGTGGTGGTCTATCATTAATTGTGATGGGTCAACCACTTTGCAGCACTTCTACCATTCTTCCTCTCCTTATTTATTATTCAGAGCTTGCTTTCTGTCTTTTCTGAAGGTGGAATACATGCCACTGGTTCCATATTGATGTAAACTGGGGCTGACAAAAACATAGTAATGATGTAATGTACTATATATACTTTAGATACTTAATATATCAGTAACAAACCATATGAAGACATAAGACCAAATTATCAGTCATGAGGGATGTGTTTTGACTGTGATAGGCAGATATGATTAGATGCTCAAAACTTGTAAAGAACTTACCGAAACTCATTTATTTATAATTGTGTAAAGGAAGTATTTTTTATTACGTTAGAGCCCATTTGTATAGGTTTTAGGGCATTAGAATGTGTGTGGGGTTGTGTGAGGGAGAGAGGTGTATTATCACCAACCTTGCACTTGCGATGTACACTTTCGTGGCAACATTTCCTTGAGTATTTGCATTACTAATGGTGTTAATTGATGCCTTAGGTGATTAGTTCCTTGACATTCAATGCCAAATCTTTATTAAAGTTATAATTTTACTGTAAAAAGTAAGTCCCTTCATTAGGAACCTAAGGTGATATGTTCTCCAACATTTATACCGACAGGCCACTTCCAGTTTAGTGTTCATAATTTCACATTCCTCCAATCATGGCTTTTGTAAGTTGAAGGAAGTTATCAGTGGTGCCTTATTATGTTCTTGAATAAATATATGTAATATAATGATAATACAGTAATGCTTATCTGTTTAAGCACAAATGCTCTGCTCATGGTAAACTTGGTTATACTTAATGCTTGTGTTACATTGTTGCCAGCATCAGCCTTCAGTCTTGTACAGAGTATATAAACAGATGTACAGTGCAGTATACAAGGTATTTATCTCAAGTGGTCATTGAGCATACCATACTAGGGTCAGCATTTGCTTATACTATCATGAATAATAATGAATAACCTGAAAATGTCTGTTAGTATAGTCGGTTAAATGCTCCAACTGGACTATTTTATAATAAAATGCAAAGAAATATATATATTGTCTTTTTGGTCCTCTAAATAGTTTGGCTTTCAGTAGATTTTGGGAATCATTCATAAATCACCTAGATGTTAAAAACTTTAAACTAAGATCAGTCACTCAGGTGGACTATAACTTGTTTCCAATGTCTGTCAAAGGGAGACAAGAATATGTGATACCACCATGAATGTTGAACGTGTGAATGGATGGAGTGATGAAAGAGGTGAAGGCAAAAATACTTGAATGAAAAGTGGAAATGGTGCAGGGTGGAGAAAGAAACTTGATTAATGTATGTGCTAATTTTAGTTTGGAGTATAGAAGAATCTCGAAAGATCAGTGGAGTGTTTTGCAGAGGTTTTTGAATACTGCTATTTAAAGGTATACCCAAAAATATTAATTCTAGACTGAGGTAATGAACATAGGATTGATTGTCATTGGAACTGTCATGAGTGAAATAAAGTATAAGGCAGATAAGCCTTGGGGATGAGGTCTGGTGATCCATGTGACCACAAGACTGAAAGGAATAATTAATTAGGTTTATCCAGAGCCTTGCCACCTTTTCCAGCCAAGTCCTGAAACACACTACTGACCAAGGATACTAGTCTATTATCTTTGCTACTGACTGACCACTTTTACACTGATGGAGCGTCGCCCCTTTCCCCACCCATCAGCCCATTCAGAAAAGATTCCAAAATTATTGTAGTGCCAACTTGGTTATGTTGTTGATGGGAAATATTGACTTTACAACGGCACCTTATAAACTTATATATATTTTTTTTATCTTAATCTATTTCCCTTTTTACTTTACAATTTTCTATTCCCAAAAATGCTTGTTACAATTTCAATGGTTGATGGGAAATATTGCCTTTACAACGGCACCTTATATCTTAATCTTTATTTTGCACCTCATACACCATATATATATTTGTTTTTATCTTGATCTTGTGGGTTTTTGCTATTATTTCTGCTAGAGAAATAATGCTCTTTCAGTCGGGCCCTTCTATATAATTTGAGACCGACTAAATATGGCGACTATTTCCCTTTTTTTTTTTTTTTTTTTTTTTTTCAAAAGTGCCTATTACTATTTCAATGGTGCACGTTTCATAATAACATCTTAAAATACAGACGTACGATGTATCAGTAATTATCGCGGGGAAGATTTTACAAAATATCTAACTCGGCCATTACTCCGTTCCCCAACTTCCATATTAAATCTGCTGGCGTTCACATATAACCCTTCAGTTAGTTACCCCGGGAACCGGGGTAATTAACTGAAGGGTTGCGTGTGATCGCCAGCGGATTTAACAGGGGAACAGTGTTGGCCGAGTTAGATGTATTTTGTAAAATCTTCCCCGCGATAATTACTGATACATCGTACGTCTGTACTTTAAGATGTGTACTTTAATACACACACATACTCATACAAATTACATACATATATACACACACATACACATTACATACATAATTAAATACATACACAAATACACGCATACATACATACATACACATAAAATAAAATATACACATACATACACATAAAATTAAGAATATACACACATACATATATACACACACCTAACTTTTCAAAATACACACACACACACACACACACACATAAATCGTACAAACACACATACATATTTTGTGTATACAATTTTGTGTGTATGTGTGTGTATATAATTTCAATTTCTGTTTGTGTGTGTGTGTGTGTGCAATTTATCTCTCATACAAACACACACACACATATACACACACACACACAATTCAAAATACTGTATGTACACATACATAACCTATTAAAATACACACAGACATACACAAAGAAATACACTCATGGTGATGAAAATTCTTTGAAAATACATACATAAATTTAGTATACATAAAAACACACACATAGACTTCAAAATACACACATACAGACATACAAAATTCAAAATACACACATACAGACATACAAAATTCAAAATACACAGATACAGACATACAAAATTCAAAATACACACATACAAAATTCAAAATACACACATACAGACATACAAAATTCAAAATACACACATACAGACATACAAAATTCAAAATACACACATATACATACATAATTCAAAACACATATATACATACATACATACACCAAAAAAACATACATACATACATAAAAAAATAAATAATAATAATTTGTGTGTATTTATTTATGTTTCTATGTGTGTGTATTTTTATGTATGTATTTTGATAGGTTATGTATGTATGTATGTATGAATGTGTATGTGTGTGTATATTCTGAATTTTATGTACGTATGTTTGTGTTTTTTTTGAGACAATATACACATACATACATACACACAAAATTATATACATACATACACATACATATAACAAAAAATACATACACACACACACAAATTTCAAAATACACACACATACACACTTTAAAATACACATACACAGAAATATACATAAATATATATACATACACACACTTCAAAACACACACATACATACAAACATACAAAATTGAAAATATATACATACATACACACAAAATTCAAAATACATACATACATATATAAATAATAGTAGTAGTAATTACTAACCTGATAATATGTATGTATGTTTGTGTGTTTTTTCTTCAGTAATCAACAACAACAACAACAACAACTGCCTTTATCTGTAAATAAATAATAATAATAATAATAATAATAATAATAATAATAATAATAATATCTCACGTGGTTAATTTGCCTATCTGCCTTCCTGCCTCCCTCTTCCTTCAGGGTATTCTTACCTTCATCCTCGGAGCAATTCAATAAGATAAGCTCTCATAGGATATGAATAACCGTCCGTCATACTTTAAAACTGTATGCAAGAGTGTAGTATTTTGATTGATATATTCTGCAGGGTGGCGTGTAGACTAATTCATGACATTTTAAGTTTACCCTCTAGGAGCAATCAAATGTCTTGAGACTAGCTAGAGAGGAAGTTATTTTGTGAAATTGTGAATCCGTGACGCCGGTGAATGCACCTCCTCAAGTTATTATTAAACTCCTTATAAAAACCTTTGCAGGGGAAAACGTTTATTAATCTTAGCAGAATACAATTTGTTCTTCTGACATGACAAAGTGGAAATATTTATCCAACATTCCTCGCTGTAGATAAAACAGACATCCCGCTTCGAGACGTTTACACTGCCGTGCGAGGCTATTGGTCAGACTGTAGCATCCAGCCAATCACAAGTCTTGTTTCTTCCCCTTCGGAACCGGCACCCACTGGGTGGTGAAGATGCTGAAGTAGGAAGTTTGCCAGGAACGAATGTCAAATAAACTTATTTACATCCTTAAATTATTGGTATAAATAAGTACACTAGTAATTATCATAGACGCATGATTAATTACCTTGCTTATGATATGATAATAGCATACAACAGACTGTAATAAGAGATATAATGAAGGAATTGTGAGATTTTTCCCGGTGACGTATGACAACTCAACCTGCTTTGGCTGGGGGAAATAACAACAAGAGTCTCAGTAGCCATCGATTCTTCGTAGGGGAGGGGTGTGCAAGCGTCCCTGTCTGTTGTGGATTCTGTGTGGCGACCTTTTGTCATATGTGGATAATGTGAACTCCGACCGATGTTTTTAAGTGCAAGTGAGCTGGAGGAATCGAGCGCCGGAGTGGTAGTGAGCGCGGGTGTACGAGGGTAAAGGAGCTTACAGCATGGCGACTGTTCCTCGACGTTGTATTCACCCGTCGCTGTTCCTACTCTTCCTAGCGGTCTGGGCAGCGCGGGTGGAGCAATGTGGAGCTCAAATGGGACCAGGAGGAGTAGTGGGTGGAGTGCCGGTGGGTGGAGGAGGGGGGCGGATCCAGGGGGGAACGAGACTAGGTGGAACGGGAGGAATAGGAGGTGGAGGAGGAGGAGCAGGAGGAGGAGGAGGAACTAGATTGGGTGGAACTGGAGGGGATCAAGTTGAACATATCTCAGACCAGGACATGTTACCCAGACACAACCGTTGTGAGGACATTACCATCACTCTGTGCAAGGACATACAGTACAATACTACCATCATGCCCAACCTCCTCAACCATCATACCCAAGAGGAAGCAGGCATGGAGGTACATCAGTTCTTTCCTCTAGTCAAAGTCCAATGTTCCCCGGATCTACACTTTTTTCTCTGTAGTGTTTATGTGCCAGTTTGTACCATTCTGGACCGTCCCTTGCCTCCTTGTCGCCACCTATGTCTCTCGGCCAGGAACGGGTGTGAGGAGCTGATGAACAAATTTGGCTTTCAGTGGCCAGAATCGCTGGATTGTAACAAATTCCCTGCTGGTCCCAATGAACTGTGTGTCGGGGAGAACAATACAGCCCCTAGTCCTCCACCTTCTCCATCATTCCCAATAGACCCGGGTCCCCATGTGCCTCCCCCGGGATCCCCATACGCTGGCAAAGATTTCCAGTGCCCATTACACTTTAAAGTACCCAAAAAGCAGGAATATTCCTTGCGAGTAGGTGGTGTGGTGGCTGGAGACTGCGGGGCGCCATGCCATGGAATGTTCTTCGACGAGGATCAGCTAAAATTCTCCCGTCGTTGGGTGGGAGGATGGGCCGCCGTCTGCCTCGTCTCCACCACCTTCACCGTGGCGTCGTTTCTCGCTGACGTGCGTAGATTCCGCTATCCAGAACGCCCCATCATCTTTATCAGCATGTGTTATTGGTTCATGGCTGCTACCTATGTCATTGGCCTCGTTCAAGGTGACCAAGTAGCATGTGACCAGCCTTGGGACCCACCACATAATCTTCCCGAACTTCGATATCAGATGGTGCGTACGATCACCCAGGGCGTGGAGAGGGAGTGGTGCACGATCGTCTTCATGACCCTATACTTCTTCACCATGGCGGCGTCTATCTGGTGGGTGGTGCTGACACTCACCTGGTTCCTGGCTGCAGGTCTCAAGTGGAGTCACGAGGCCATAGAAAACAACTCGGCATGGTTTCATCTAGCTGCCTGGGCTATCCCTGCTGTCAAGACCATTATCATACTCCTCACCAAAAATGTTGAAGGTTAGTTGGCTAAGTCTTCATTATCCATGCCAGTAAATATATAGCTTTAAAAATAAAGTTTCTTGTAGTTGACATGTTATACGAGTTTGATTTGGAGTAATTTCCTAGCAATACGATCTCGTCATTCTCGGGCATACCATAAGAAGAGCAAATATTTCTAGAAATTTAGATATTTGATATTGATAATTTAACCTATTACAAGCCAACAATTCTAATTTACTATACAAACGTTCTACACAATTCGAATGTTTCGTTAAAAAATGTCTTTCTAATTATGAGTATTTAATTACATAAAAAAATTTATCTGAGAGCTCGCACCTCTATTGAAAACTCCCCCTCAACTCTGATTAGGGTTGCGAATTTGCAACCTGAGGTTGTGAACAGTTGATGTACATATGAAACAGACACACCAAAAACAGGGCCCCACACAACGTCTCATCCTACTCTATTATAATATATTGCTTGAAGACAGACATATATTGTTAGTTTTAGCAGTAGCTATCGTACATTAAATAACATGACGGTTATTGTCGCCCAGTTGCATGATCCTTACCTGTTTTAGTAAGGCAATCCCTGGGTACCCGGTACCGTATTTTATCTGCCGTACCGGTACCGTAATAAATTATGCAATGCCTATGCGGTAACTAGCGGAAGTACCCGGCGTTCCCCAGGCGATTTTATTGAAGAGAAAGCACGCGCTATTGTAGGCCTATGTTGACAGAATTTTCGCGAGTTGAATAATTGAGATATTTGAAACAAATTCCGGCGTAGGCTATCTCATTTCAATATGTCAGTTATATAGGCTTACTTATTTTTGGTTCATACGCAGGTAAAATTGGTAAATTTTTGGCCGTAACGCACACACACTAAAGGTCAGCCATATAACCTATATTAAGTGCCTGTATACCGCCAGTCAGCATGAAAATATTACCATGTGTACAAACACAACTGTCACATCTCACAAAACATGTCAGGCACTGCTGGGCTTTTGGATGATGGACAATTATTGTCATTGCTACTGTTGGGAATGTATAATATGATGTTACCAGTTTGCTTTCCATATTTTCTCTCCTTACAGCATAATTTTTTACATAGGTACAATGTTGGTACCGTACACTCTCTCCTTGTTCCGTTTTCACTTCACATACCATTTGGTCCCCTGTCTTTCCTATTTTTTTTTTCTGTTCATATATCATTCCTTTTCCTAAGTATTGTCATTCTTTTCTACACAATATTAAAACGGGAAATATCAGAGATGAGGGGAGTGGAAATGTGGGGAGGAATGAATATGCCCCCGGGCCTAAGTAAAATTTGAACCTCCATTCAGAGGCATTTAGAGGCTCAAATCCAGTATTTGCCTTAGAACAAGGCTTTATTTCCCTTATTTTGTGAGGAGTATTATGTAAAGTTGGTCTTTTGTTGGCAGTAGCTTGTGGTAGTGAAAGAATATTGGGTGTGTGGTTTGACGAGTATGGGCCCTATATGTGATGGTAGTTGTGGTTGTCATGTTCTTGCCTAAGCACATGCATATGTATTTATGATTTAATGGTTGTAGATCTAATAACTCAGATTTTGTTGATAGTTTTGGTTGTTATAATGCTCTTGCCTAAGTTTGATTTTGTTGATAGTTGTGATAGTGTCTTCTATGGTTGCATTGGTGGCCTAACTAGCCTTGATGGTATTTTGTTCAAGTCACAATTTTAACGATGAAAGGATTAATTGTAAAGTGTTGTTGGTCAGTAGTTGGGTAAATTAAGACCTTTTAGTTTACTGTACTGATAGGCTTACTTCAATTATTTTTACCATAACTAGGCTAACTTCAGAAGGTAACGTCACGGGATTAGGACTACCTTATGGGAATTCTTTCTTATCCTTAATAGCCTACCGTACTATACTAAAGGTTCGATGTAGGCCAATGTACCAATAAATTTCTAATTTGTTTTTACTACCGGTATGTCAACTGGAAAGTACTGATTATGGCTGCTAAAAAAAAAGCTGCGATGACTGATAAATGTAGATGTACAGTACAATTTTCGCCGTAATTTTATATACCGTACACCATTAAGCTACGGTATATTATGTACAGGTATGATGGTCAGTTTTTGTTGTGGTAGCGTGGTTTAATAATGATTGCCATTTCTGTTTGCCGTGTGGGATTGATGGTGCTGGTGGTTGTTGGCCTGCGTGGTGAGTGAGTAGCTACCGTTATTGTCTGGTAGGAATGTTGGTAGGCTTGCTGGGAATGTTGATAGGTGTCCTTGTGGTCTATGGGAATATAATTAATTGTCCTGTAGGATTGTGGTGGTGGTGGTGGTGGTGGTTTTGACATCGGTGACATAGATTTTAGTTGGCATTGTTGAAAGGCCTGCGATAACTTGTTATTGAAGATAATAGTTGACAGTGTTGGAAGGCTATCGTAGTTGTCGTGAAATTTTGTCGGTCTGCAGTTATTGATATTGGTAGGCTGTCTTTGTTCTGGTTGGTTTGAAAGTAATTTGCGGATATCGAAAGGCTGTTTGTTGCGTAGCCTAGTTGAGAAGTTATGAGCCTAAAGTTGCTATACTAATGTTGGGAACGTATTAATTTTAGTAGAGGTAGTAGGTGCGAGGACCGTATTGCTACCTTTAACCTATTTGTGACTCTGATGAAAGAGGATTATGATACAGTGAAACATGGGAGTGGAGACAAGTAGTCTAACAGAACTAACTTCAATGTACAGTACAGGCAGGCTACAAACTCATACGGTATTGCTTTCAGTACTTTATATTGTTGCCGTACTTTATTTCACAGTCTTCCATTGATTTGTGTACGGTATCCAGTTGTGCCGATAGTGGTAGCTTAGGGGTGATGATGTTCGAAGGATTTGCAGTTAAGGTATTGATTAACTTTGGTACTGTGGCATTGGAGACTAGAAGGTGATGGTGCTGGAGAAGGAAATGTGGTTCAGACATGGTAGAGATTGGGTTGAAATTGTTGATAATAATAATAAAAAAACCACATATACTAAATACAGTACGGTAGCTAGTATGATGGAAGTATCTAACATTTTTGCCGGTACCATAGTTACCAAGAGTTTTATGGTAGTAGTGTAGATGTAAAAACGAAATGAGGAAAGAAAATGTTATCAGCCAAGAGTTGATGGAAGTGGTGGTATTATTGGTTATGCAGAATGTAACCTTGTATCGCGGGGCAGTAACTCTGGCTAGGGTAGCAATAACACTGAAAGTATCGGTACCGTAATGCAATATTTTGTCTGTGTGTGTGTCGACTACTGTAATACTTCAGTTTGGTTACGCCTTCATTCCCATTAACGAATTGTCACGGAAATTTTCAACACTGTTTTTGTTGTATTCTTGGAACGTGGCTAGAGCGGCTTCCCCTGATTATCTACCCATTTATTACACTTAAAAAATAGAAATTAAATACTATGTACTATTTATGTCTCACTAGTAGCCTACATAGAAAGTTTTAAAACAATTGAAATAACAAAACCAAACATATCTCAACCATTTGAAACCTTTTGTTACTGGGAAAGTAAAATTAGCTTTCTCGCGTTCAAACCAGTATAAAAGGTTAATCTGTTTATGGCAATTTAGGTTAATTACTTCTGTTCCAAATTCATTAGGTTCCCCATAAACGTCCCTTAAAATGTGGTTTGGGAGTTGGAAATAATCGTGGGTGAGTGAACATTTTCCTCGCCCATTTGTACTCCGAACTCGAAAATGGTGAAAATACATTAAATTGGAGGAGGCTAAGGGAAACTTTAACACACCTATTCTTATTTCTTATGTTCCACCGTAGTACAGCGTTCATTATACAGAACTACTGAGTTTCAGGGAGGTTTTTGCCCCCCTCCCTTTCTCTCATAGCCTATGCCTACCCCAGTGCTAAAAGTTAAAGTTGAAATAGTTACCGATTTCGTTTCATCAACTCCTCTCTAACTGAATCACTACTGCCTCTTTCTCTTCTGCGCTAGCTTAACTTACTCTCTTAGCCTATACTGGACAATGCACTTTGAACTCTCAATGTAAGCTTCTCTCAGGAGAGCATGCAAGACTCGCCAAACTACTCGAGTCTCTCCTTTTTTGTTCTTTGTCCAACTCCCTAATGCAAGAGTTAACCGGTACGCCCAGTCTTTCATCTTCACAACTGGTCAACTCTAGAACGCTTTACCTTCATCCAACTTTCCCCAGTATAACCTTATAACGACTTTTACAAATCCAATGTTTATAGGCATCTTTAAACGAAATTGGACACAATATGGGATCCCGCACTCTATTAGCCTATCATTTCACAAGTGAGAACAATAAGCTGGCCATTTGCCTTTAGTCCTCAGTGACCATTCTCATTCTAGAAAATTTGTTTAAGTCGCCAGCTGTTGTTTATTATCTATAATCCAGATCACTTACGGTTTCTTCTGCATACTTTTAAACCCTAAAACAATGTAATCGTTTATGACATCATATTTTTTTTTTTTCACCTTTAAAGACTCGCTAAAAACCTGGTCACGGCTGAGCGGCTGCGAGAAGAAACTGTCTGTCTGCCTTGGAACTTGATAAACATGTTAGTGACGGTGGAACAGTAATGGGTTGAGAGGTAGTAGTGGCGTTAGTGCCGATAATCGTGGTAGTACGTCTGGTAATGATAGTCCTGGTATGGTGAGGATAGTGGTGGATTGGTGGGTGTGGTGGTGGTGGTGATAGGAGCTCTGATAGTTAAGGTAGTGGTGTTTGTGTTAATGGTACAATTAGGATTCGGTTTGATTGGTGGATGTACGGATAATGTTAATGATGGTGGTAGTTGTTGTTATGGTGGTGGTAATCTTGGTGATCGTGGCTGCGACGGTATAGGCTAGTGGTGATGATATTCGAAGTGATAATGTTGGTCAAGGCAATGATGGTAAAAATATTATCTTATGATCGGTGCATTATAACCAAATAATTCAGTAATGTTGATTGTAGTGATTGTTATGACAGTGAGGGTGGTAGTTTTCTCGAATTATAGACCGCATTGTTGGAACATGCAGTAGTAGTAGTGGTGATGATATTGGTAGTGAAGTTAGGGTGACATTAGTGGTGGAAATTTACTGTACTGTAGTATGCATTGATAGCGGCGGCTGTGGATGTGATGGCAGGCATAGTATCGATGATAATGCTGGTAGTTGTGGTGATATTTGTAGTGGTGGTAATGTTGGTATTAGTGGTGGTGATGTTGGTAGTAGTGGTGGTGGTAGAGAAGGCATCAAGGCACCCCAACCCCAACCAACAAGCCCCTTAGATAAACGTTAGACGCCTGGGGGCCTCAAACCACTCAGACGTCCCCATCTCCTGTTGTAGTGTGTGTCTCTCATTCTTTTCTCCCTCTCTATACCTCTCTTTGTCTGGTTTTGTGTCTCTCCTCCTCTCTCAGATTTATCCATTGGCCTCCCCGATAGCTGTCCTCGTCCCAGAGTCCTTGATACAGAAAGAAAAACGATTAGTATAAGGCTTGGTTGGGGTGTGGTGCGTCTGGCCGGGAAAAATGGTTTGTTTATTGCGATATGGCAACGTCGTAGCCCCGAGACACTGTTGCCTCCTTGTCGTGGTGGCGTGTATTTATTATCCTGGTTTATAGTTTTGATTTATCTGTATATCCTGCACATTTGTCTGGTCATATTTATGGTTTTGTAATGTATTGTTGTGAGGTAATGGCGAAGAGAGAAAAAGATAGATAGAGGAGAAAAGTGGATGGTTTCTTGAAGAAGGTGAAGTGGGAAGCAGCAAGTTTAGTGGATCTCTCTCTCTCTCTCTCTCTCTCTCTCTCTCTCTCTCTCTCTCTCTCTCTCTCTTGTAAATGTTTGAGCGTTTACATAATATACATACTCATGAGATACTCATTTCAAGAACCATAATTATCGAAATTCTTATAGGGAAGGGGCGACTAAAGCCGACTATTATTTGGGAGTAAGAACAGTCATATGAACATAATAATATTAAATATTATTTGAGTTACACTATAAATGCAAGTCTCTGCTATGAAAGTTATGGAATGCACTTCGATCGAAGGATGATAACAGCGTATTGCACGAGGAAGAAGGTAGGGTGAGGGGAGGGGTAGAGAGGAGATTCGTCAAAAGAGAAAGAAGTGGAGTAGAAGTAAGGGTGCACATGATAAGAAATACTTGGGCTCTTTCTGTCGTGGCCTCACTCAATAAAATGAAGGGAAGTAATAATATGCCACCCCATGACGGTGACTTTTAAACTCTCAGGCCTTATATCCCCGTTATATAAAAGTTAAATAATATAAGTGTTTCGCCTTCCAGTTGGGTCTTTCTTCACATTACGGTCTACAGAAGTGTTTGCTGTCAGATTTCCGTGAACAGGTGGAAGGCAATGACATCATGTTGGCGGATTTGTGGTGCATCGGCATGATCGAAGACCGTCCAGGATAATCATTGCTCGTTTAGTGGTTTCAAATGGTTTTCTCTCACTCACGGCATGGTGTTTGCTGGAGACTTGCTAGTGGTCGCTTGCAAGTTACAAAATAGAGCCTAATTAAATAACAAAACGTGAAACATGAATGTGTTTTTCAGTATCTTAAGGTGAATATAACCAACCCCCATTGGCAGAATTGTAACTCCTCCCTCCCTCTCACGGATCCTTTTCTCCCTGGGTAGGCTATTCAGACTAGGCTATATCTGTAGGCTTGGCCCATACGATCTACTGTATGTATCTGTGTACCACAATGTTACTTTCTCCGCCATGCCTTTCTCTCTCAAACAAAGCCTCATCAACCAATCAGAAGCCCGGGGGTTTAGCGGAAGTGGCCGCATTCGTAATTACTGAGCTCGTGCGCGGACTTCCTTCAGCTTCTCCAACCACTGGTCTGGTCTGGGAAACTGGTTGCTTGCTTGTCTTGACATTCTTACTTTTGTGTCGCTTCTAAATTAATGTAAACTCTAATGGGCTGTACTTAGTGTAGGTCCATGAATCGTGGGGATGGTATCTGACACATGGATGAGGTGGAAGCATGGGAGTAGAGTAGAGTATTTTGTAAGATTTCCTATCGACTGAAAAATGCTTGGCTTCACCACTACCCATGCATGACGTGATGATGGTACAACAATTAGGCCATGGTTGTACCATTTTCAGGTAGGTTATACCGTATGTTCTAAGTACTGTATTCCTTACTACTGTAAAATAATTGAAGGGTGTGTACTGGCAAGCCCACAGAATAATAAATATATAGTGCCTTTTTGCATAAACTAAACCCGTACATGCTCGACTAGACTAACCCTTGGCGTCACTGTGAAGTTGCGCACCGTTCTGTACTGCATATCATGGTGGCGTAGGGTATGTGTGGGCGGGGTAGGTATAAGGGTATGGCTGGGAGGGACAAAGCCAAGGTGAACAAGAGCCAAAATTTTCAAAAGGTGTCGGATGGTCAGTCAGTGTCGCGCCCCAGTATTGCCACCACCATGATCCAGTGAAATACTTTACGTTTTCCTTTGTTCCTCGACCTTTTATTTGTTTTGTTTTGTTTTATTAGATTGTCAACCTCTTCAGTGTATCAAATTGATTTGTTTTGTTATGTATGTATGGTTAGGAATGCCATGTATATAGTCTCATGGCGAAATAAAAACAGTAAAAGTAAAAATATCGAAAGAAGTGGCATCACCACCACCTTCTCCCCCAGAGTTTTCCTTTCTCTATTTTTGTTCTCGTTACCAACACACGACTTTATTCCATATCTCTGCCAGTTTTTTGCCTTTACCATTTACCTGTTAATCAGCACTGTCCGTCGGGAAACTGTATGGTATTGCAGTATTTATGATACGCGTTGAATCTATAATCTTAGCGGGACAACATAGTGATTATCCCTTGGTTGTTAGGGTTGGCAAGCCTGGTTACTGAAGTGTCAACAAACGGCCATATTGTCTCCGCGGCCGTTATTATCCCACATCTGCTATTTACTCATTAGTTCTGCCCAGCGCGCGCCTCCCAATTAACCCTGAAATGTGCGTACAGGTTAATATTTGACGGTAGGAGTAAATTGGAGTAGGCAAGAGGGAGGAGGGAAGGGGAGGAGGGGGCGACGCTCAGGCAAAATTACATTACCCGGTTTGTTTGTTTCGTTGTTTGGGGGGAAATGGGTTTGCATATTAACAGACTTAAAACTGTGGTTGCTGGTGGGGTGGATGGACTGGTGGTGGGCAAGCAGTGGCTGGAATGAAGCGGTGTGTGGGTTTTGCGAGGATAATGAAAGCAAAAACGATATTTATTTACTGTGAGGAAGGAGAATGCCGACAATAAGTGGTGAGTAGGTGGACGTGTTTGGTGTGGACGCAAGGTAGTGATCTAACTAAGTGGATTGGATTAGGCGTGAATGGAACTATAAAGAGGAGTAATACTGGATGGATACGAGATGGTTATGGGACGAGGTTTGTGTGTGTGTGTGAAGTGGAATAGGCTACTGCAGGAACATACATTAGTGGAATGAACCTATAAAGGAGAAAGAACAATAAATAGTGGATAATTGTACGAGATGGTTATAGGATGTGAAATTTTGTGTTCGTGAAATGAAGTACCGTACTGCAGAAACATACATTGGTCGAATGAATTCATATAAGGCGAAAGAACAATAAGTGGACAGGTAGAATCTCCCCCCGAAAAAATATTAAGATGACTTCTGGAGGTAAAAAAGAGTTAATACAAACGAAATTAAAAACATCGGCGGCAGTTCTGTTGGAGGAAGAGGAGGTGGAGGAGGTTGACGTAGAAGCCTAGAAGGTATAATAATAAAAGGTTGAGCTCCACCACAGCAGTTGACTCACCATTGTCCTGTCCCATATACAGTACGGTTCAGGCTGTACACTTGACAGGGTGAGGCTTAACATTCCACAGTGTATCGGTATTTCCCCTTAATCTTTGGTCCCTCTGAGGTTCGTCTGTCTTTGTAGGGGATCGCCTTTCTTTCCTTCTCTGCTTTGGGCGTTTTCTTCTCTCCTTTTTTGTACTGTATATACTATTTTTTTTATTTGTGCCCCACTAGGCTACTCTTGTGCTCCATGATGTGTGTGTGCGTGTGTGTAATAATTGTCTACTCCTTGTCTTCCTCTCTCTCTCTGTAGGGGATCATATTTCTTTCGTTCTCTCTTCTTGGGGTGTCTTCTCCTCCTTTTGTACTGTATATACTTTTTGTTGCCCATTACGTTTGTGCTCAGTGATGTGTGTGCCCGTGTTTGTGTGTAATAATTGTCTACGGGCTCCCCTCCTTTGTTGGTGTTGATGGTGTGCTGGTTCGCTTCCTTCTTTCCATGGTTGTGTATTCCTTTGTGATCTCTCTCGTTTTTTGTTTACCACTGTTTTCATGCTGTGTTCCCTTTGTTTGCCTGGTTAGTGTGCATGTCCCCCCTTCCCCTTGCCTTCTTCCCTTTGTGGTGGTCGTTACTTTGGTTAAATTTACGAGTTTTGTGCCTGAATATATTGACGAGATTTTGAAGTATTAAAAGACCTTCAGAACAGCACTATTTAGAATAGAAGTCGGGTACTGCACAAGTTTATTTAAATATTAAACATTTGGAGTTAAATCGACTCAGGTAGTGAGCGACTTATCCGCCTATAAAATGTGCAATCTTAAAATCTTTTCAATTACCGGTAATAAAAGTTCAATAAAACGCTAATGACAAAAACAACCATAAAAGCATCTTAGTCCTTATTACATCTATAAGCCACGAAACTGCTTGCTTTATATCAGAACAAAAAACAGACGAACTACTAGTAGGGTATAATATTATATGTAAATGAATCCCAAGTATAGGTTTGTGTGTCTTTTGTGAGTGAACTCCTCCCTCCCCACGCCCCACAGGACAAGAAACATGACACCCCTCCCACCGCTCCTCCAATAATCCTGTCACTCCCTCACCTTAATTTAGAAGCTGTCTCCCTCTGCTCCTTCCTTCCCTCCATCCCTCGCTCCCAGTGTTTGAGTACGGTACTTCACCTTCCTTCCCTCACTCCCTCCTTCACTGTCCCTGTCTGCCACCCAAAGCTCTCCCCATTTTTCCTCACTGTTTCTTCCCTCCCTACCTACATACGTGTGTGCCCCTAGTCTCTCTCTCTCTCTCTCTCTCTCTCTCTCTCTCTCTCTCTCTCTCTCTCTCTCTCTCTCTCTCTCTCTCTCCATTATTATATTTTATCTTGCCTCTTCACTTCCACTCGTCTTTTCCCATTTTCTCACAACATAATTTTTCCACAGCTGCATAATAGTTATAATTTCGCTCATTCTCTTCCATTTCCTGTTTTGTATATATTGTTTCCTCACGCATTTTCTTACTTGTTCTCATTATTCTTGTTTTCTCTCCCTGCATACATTCCCCCACTTGCAGACCCCGCCATTAATCACTCCAATTATCACACCAAATATTTATTCTCATTGTACTGTTTACTTTTCATCACCGCCATCTTCACACTCATTATAGTCGCTCTCCCTCCACTCCGTCCCCCAGTCAGTCTTCCTTTCTCTCTGTTGTCTTTTCGTGTCATTTTTCATCTCGCTCCCTTTTTATTTTCCTATGGTTTCCTTCCTGTTTTCACTACCTCTTCATTTATGTTCCATTTTTGTTTTCCTTTCCCTTGCGTCCTTCCTCCTGACACCTATAAAAATTCCTTTCCTTCCTCGTTAACTTTGTATCCTTTCTAATCCCTTCCTTATTTTTTTCTCTCTCTCTCTCTCTCTCTCTCTCTCTCTCTCTCTCTCTCTCTGCGTCTTACTCCGTTTCCACTCTCACCTTTCCATCTTTCCCTACCTCCTTCCAATTCTCCCTTCTCCTGATTGGATCTCCGTTCTCTCTCCCTTCTCACAGTTATATATATATAGTGTATTTTGTATCCGTCTTTCCCAACCATTCCCTTTTGTCTAATATTTCATCCCTCCCTTCCCTCGCCCTTTGTTTCTTATCCTTTGCCCCTCTCTTTACCACATCCTTGCTTCCCATCTCTGTTGTTATCCCACCTCTGATTTCACTACCATCTTTCTTTGCCTATTGTTCTGACCTCTCTATGCCCATGTCCTTCTATTTTTTCCCACGTTCTCTATCTCATCTTTCCCATCCCATCCTCCCTTCTCTTTTTTTCCCACTCCCCATCCCTCTCCCCCTTCCTCATCCAGCCACCCCATCGTCCCTCTCAGTACAACATGTCGGTACGGTACCCTATTTCTCCCTCTCCCAATCCCTTTCCCCTTCTTTCCTTCCTTCCTCAGGCATGTCCCTCTCAGTACAACCCTATTTCTCCCTCTCCCCATCCCTCTCTCTCCTTCCTTCCTCATCCAGCCACCCCATCGTCCCTCTCAGTACAACATGTCGGTACGGTACCCTATTTCTCCCACTCCCCATCCCTCTCCCCTTCCTTCCTTCCTCAGCCAGCCACCCCAAACGTCCCTCTCAATACAAGACGTCGGACTCGTTACCCTCTTGATTAATGACACATGACAGCTGCGTGTTGAAGGCACTCAGATGGCAAGCCAGATAGATAAATAGAGAAAAGGTCGTAGCGAGAGAAATATTGATAGATGCTAAGTGTGTGTGAAAGCCGGAGAGATAGTCAGGGAGATAATAATCGCGAGAGGTTGGACGCCGAAGAGAGAGGTAGATAGAACATTTCTGTCTCCCGGTAACAAAAACAGTGACCACGCGAAGGCAACACTCAGTAACCATAAGGTGGTGCCGTACGTCGCCAGATTTTTTGTCTCGGTGAGGGAGGGGACTTTAGACCACACGTTCCCGGTGCTTAAGGTCATTTTTACTTGCCTGATCCCCATCACACACGCACCATTTCGGCCTCCGACGCTGTATCAGGTCCTTTCATATGAATAATTTTGTCTGGGAGGGTCGCGTAGAGGGAGGCCCTCATATGACAGAGATGAATGAGGCCTATTTATTGTGAAAAAATATATAACAAAGGCTAAGGATCAGCTTACTGTAGGCTAATAATAATAATAAATGGTTTAGGCATATAGGATTATTATATAGACTAATACAGAAGTCATGTATGTTGTTATTGTCATAACTGGAATGAATGAATAAAACATGAGAATTTTAGCACGGCACAAAATGGCACGTTTATTGTATTGTTCCCAGAATAATCTGTGAAATCAAGCGTGCTGTAAAATTCGCGGAAAAGATGACAGCATAGCCTACACAAGAAATGTTTAAGTTTTAGGGAGAAATATAGTGTTGGTAAATCTGGAGCAACTGATTTCTCTAAACTATTCCAAGCAACAGGCCACCATAATATTATTTTACCTCGTGTTTCATGGCATACTCTGGAGGAATCAAGGCTCTCTAGATGTACCAAAAGTGTGTGGATTGAGGGAAGGGGAATGGGGTGAGGGAAGGGGGATGGGGTGAGGGAAGGGATGGGGGTGAGGGAAGGGGAATGGGGTGAGGGAAGGGGAATGGGGTGAGGGAAGGGGAATGGGGGTTAATGTCGGCACCACGGTAAGTACTGTATATAGACATGCAGGTGAATGACTAGTATGGTAAGTGGATAGGTAAGAGAGGAAGGTGGAGGGGGTATGATGGTCGAGTACTATACTGATATTATGAGTGGTAAGATAACAACAGGAAGGTAAGTAGGTAGGTAAGCCTTTGATAATAGGAGGAAGGTAAGTAGGTAAGCCTTTGACATTTTAGTAGTGATAGTGGGGATAGGTTGAAAAGTGGCTTCGAGTAGGCTATTGACAGTGGAGGGGATCAGCTGGTTAGGAAGGTACGGTTGGCCACATGAATTGTTACACAGGTTATATATAGGGAAAGGGAGGTCATGACATTATTCCGGAAGTACTGCAGTGAATGGTCGACCAGATGACTCAGTGAATACAAAACATCAAACCTAATAATAACGTTGTATTGCAGTTTCTTAGTCTTATATTTTCAGTACATAAATAGGATGTATGTATAGAATATATATATTTTTTCTGTCTCGGAATGACATATGTTTCCCCCTGGGTTTCACTAAGGTCTTTACCGGTTCCAAACACACACCACGACGCATAGTTTGGTATTAAAGCATGTCCTGTACAATAGATTATTACATTATGTTTGGAATCCCCTTCACACATGTTTGCTTTGGGTCCACGCCTACGATACTACGGCCCAGAAGTTATATATAGTGTGTACGAGTAGCACACATATATACAAGATTTATATAGGTATGGGCCTTACATATACATAGCTCTCGACGGCTCAACTTTGCACGACCCTCAGTATAAAGCCTTGGTGTTGAGTGGATGAGTAAATGAAAGGTGAGTGACGCGTGGAGAAGTGAATAGGTAGGGGTCATTGGATTGAATACGTGGCTAGTGAGGGGTGGAGTGTGTGGATGGAGGAAGTGAGGCGTGCAGGGTGAAGAGCCGGTGGAGGAGGAAGTGGGAGTGGAGGGGATGAAGAATAAAACACCGAGGGGAGGAAGGATGTTGTGGAAGAAGAGGAATATAATAATGATAATAATAATAGTAAGAGAGAGAGTGTGTGTGTGTTGGTGCAGGTGAAGGAAAGGAAGAGGGAGTGGAGGGAGGGAGGGAGAGGCAACATAAAGGGTGGAGGGACAGTATTGGTAGAGGGAAGTGAACCGTGACTTGACTTCTCTCTCTCTCTCTCTCTCTCTCTCTCTCTCTCTCTCTCTCTCTCTCTCTCTCTCTCTCTCTCTCTCTCTCTCTCTCTCTTTGTGTGTGTAAAGACTTGGACAATTAAATATTTCCTTTGAGCCCCCCAAAATTTTATATATATATATTTACTGTAAAATCTTAGTCATCCACATAGACAACCCGTGTAACTTAATTATCCCCTCACGTCTCGATGTGGATTTCCCTCGCCTGTTTTTTTTACCTGACAGCCATAATCATCCGTGTTCATCCATCTAACTTCCCCGTCCATCATCATCATCACCATCATCATCAATCCCTTCCTTCCGTTTCCATCCGTGTGTTTGTTTATCCATCACGTCTTTCAATCTTCTTTTTTGTTTTCGTTCGTCATCGCAACAATCTCACTAATTTTCAAGGGTAAGGAGATAGTATTCTTTTGTTACATTAAAGCTCCTTGATTCCTCCAAAGTATGCCAGGAAACAGGACCACAATAACTAAAGTAAAGGTGTCCTTAATTTAAGACCCTGTGATCGTATATGAAAATAAAAGGCTTCCGATTCCTCCAAACTATGCCACGTTACAGAACCCTTATTAGTACCACTGAGGGCGTCTGTTTCCTGGCATAGTTTGGAGGAATCAGAGACCTTCCAATTCACCAACGTCATTGAGAATCTCCCCTCAAGCTGCGTGTTGTGTTGTGTTGTGTTGTGTTGTGTTAGGGCAGGTGTTGTGTTATCAGGATGGCGTCATACATTCATCATTCTGACACTTTGACGGGACACAAAAGCCATAGATTAGATAATGGAACTCATAATTTTTTTTTCTTATATTTTTCAGGCCGACTTTCTGGGGATTCATTATTATTGGGTTCGCGGGCTCATGACTTTGGGCGGGATAAAGTGCTTTGCCGGCCAGTCATTCACACGTCACATTAAATTATTAAGAGGGCCTAATCTGAAACAACCACTGATTCCTCTAAAAGTCTAAACTATTTTTACGTGTTTTTGTTGTTGTTGTTGTTGTTGTAGTTGCGTAGTTTGCTGTGTTGATATTTACGGTATGATTCGTAGTTTGATCATAAAGACGGAACAACTGATTCCTCCAAACTATATAATTTTTCGTGTTGTCGTTGTTGTTGTAGTTGCGTTTGCTATGTTAATGTTTACGGCATGATTCGTAGTTTGATGATAAGAAAGTCGGAGCATTAGTGTACGGTAATCGCCGGGTGGAGTGGCAAGATAAACAGAGATAAAGAAAGGAGGAGTATAGGCTTTATATTATTAGATAGAGACGTAGAGTAACAACAAGATGACTATTATGTACTGGGACACATTTACTGCTGTGTTGTTGTTGTTGTTGTTATATTAAACCTGTAGTTGTTTTGTCTACTAACTCACAGTCTACATTCTCTGTTATTGGATGTAAACAGCGTCCCATACTATTGCTCATAAGGGAATATTTGCTTTATCTTCAGCTGATCTGTCCTAGTTGGAATGGACGCTGTTTACTCACAATCCAAAATATGTATCCAGGCTTGCTTCGAGTAGCCTGATGGAGTATTAAGGACCCTGTTGTAATCGTGTATAAAATTGGAGACTTTTGATTCCTCCTGACCATGCCACGAAACAAGCTCCTTTCCTATAAGTGGGTGTTTCGTGGCAATATTTGAAGGGCTCATTTTTCTCCAACTTTTAGACTACATCACAGGGTCCTTAAGTGAGCTCAAGCAAATAGAAATCAGGATAAGCCTTGTAATTGGTTCACTAGTATGTCAAATGATTCGAAACTTCAACAAGACCTGGATACACATTTTGGATTGCGAGTGTACAGTACGAATAGTTTCTCATATAAGTCCTACATTTCGTCAGTTTGTTTGAAAATCATTAGAAAATAAGAAACAACATTCCCTGGTTTCAGTGTCAAATAAAATAAAATAAACTCGTTAGCCTACCCGAAAAGAAATAAGGAGACATGACGAGAAACATGAGCCTGGTTTGGGCTTGTTATAAAAGTGTGTATATATCTATGTTTACGAAACTTGACCTGACGGCCATATTTGTATTGGTGGTCCTTCGAGACTCAAGATTATTTGTATATATATATATTTTTTTTATTTCTTCTTATTTCTTTTCCACTCAAGTGTAGTTTTGTCAAGTATTTTCTTTTTATGATTAATATTTTGACGTGTTTAATAATCTCTTGTTTAATAATCACTGCCAGTTCAGTCGGTTTAAAAGAGAGGGAAAAATAGTCTCATTAGCGGGGTTAATTTTCCCGGGTCCGCTCATCGTCCTGCTGGGGAGGGGGGGTTAGGGGGTGGGGGGAAATGGGTGAAGTTTGGCGGGCAAAATTTCCCTCTTTTACGGTGCTTATTTGTGGCACTTTTATCGAGTTGCCGCGTATTATTGGCCTCGTTCCCCTGCCCTGCGTCCCGTTAATTCTCTCCAGGACCGGACAGGGGAGGGGGGAGGGAGGGGGGTAGTGGAAAGAAAAGAGAAAGAGATTTGGAGATAAAAGGGAGAAGGCACGTAGGGAAGAAGAGGAGGGGTAGAAATGTAATATAGGGAGAGAGAGAGAGAGAGGGGGGAGGGAGTGGAAAGAAAAGAGGAAGATATTTGGAGATAAAAGGGAGAAAGCAAATAGGGAAGAAGAAGAGGAGGAGTGGAAATATAATAATGAAATGAACGAAAGAGGAAGAGTGTTTTTGTTTTGATAAGGAATATAAAGGGAGACAATTATTGATGACGTGTGTAAAGGAAGGAGTGAGAGGTAAATAATAAATAAATAAATAAGCAAAGGGGGTGATAGGAAAGGAATAAAATGGAGGAGGGAATCGAGAAGAGAAAAACAGAGTATAGGAATGAATGAATAGATGGAAAGGAGAGAATTAATGGAGGAGGGAAATAAGAGAAAATTTAGGATTATTACCGATATAGGCTACCGTAAGTGAAATGAAGGAAATGTAATAATGAGATAACCACCAGAGACATAAATTACTTACTGTATAGCTTATGTCAGAATATTATAAGAACTGATCAGACAAGAGTAAAAATGAAAGGCGACGTAAAAGGGAATGAAGAAAAAAAAAATATAGAGAGTAAGTGTGAGAGTAAGGGAGAGAAAGAGTGTGCGAGGGAATAAGATTAGTGAAGGGGAACGAACACATGGCTACGAGACCAGAAATATACGAGAGAGAGAGAGAGAGAGAGAGAGAGAGAGAGAGAGAGAGAGAAAGAGAGAGAGAGAGAGAGAAGCCTTAAAGGGAGAGGAGAATGGAGGAGGAGGGGAAACATGATAGCGTCTTGGTTGTTGAGACTGTGGTGACTCTCTCTCTCTCTCTCTCTCTCTCAAGCCGGGTGTCCTAACTACTCTTCGATCTGACCTTCTTCTCTGTTCATCCATATGTTTTTCTCATTCTCTGTTTCGTCATTTATCACTCCCTGCTTCCAATCACACCACTTCCTCCTTTCCCTTCACATTCTTCCCAATTAATCCTTCTCACCTTGATGTCTTCCTTCATTCGTTCCTTTGTTTTGCACTTTTCCCATCTCTCTTTCCCATCTCTCTTAATTTACCACCGACACTTTCCTTCCATCGTATAGTAAATATCATGGTAATTAAGAACTACACGTGTATGATTTGGCAGTACCTCATTACAGTATAACAATTGAGGGGGTTGAGTTGACATAAGGTGTTGTATGATAATATTTTGATATGATAATACTGATTTATTTGCACGATGGAAGGAAAGTGTTGGTGGTTATTTGATTGTGGATGTACAGTACCTTCATTTTTCTTACCCTGTGCTCCCTCAACCTTTTGCTTTCTCTCTTTATTTTTCTTTTTTTCACCTCTCTCTTTTCCTTTCTCCCTTCCAGGTATTATCCCCCATACTCCTTCCAGTTACTTTCCTTTCCTCTTCCCTCCCTCCTTCTTTTCTCTCCCCTCCCTCCTTCTTTTCTCTCTCTTTTTTTCTCTCTCTCTCTCTCTCTCACACACACACAAACATACTATTCATTTCTTCCTCCACTCAACCTGCCCCTAAGCATCTACCAACAATACCTACCAACCTACCTACCTACCTACCTACCTACCTACCTCGTACACACCTTTTTCCATTTCTCCTTGCCTCCCTCAGCATTATGTCATTAACTAGCGTGACGAGGTAATTGGGTGGTTGACTGCCACTGGACTAATTACCTCTGATTGTAATTGGGGTCCTGATTGGTCGTGGAGTAGCCAATGAGGTGGGTTGGCTTAGTTGAGTGGTGATTGGCTATGTATTGCTTGTAGTTCTTTTTTTAATCCCCCTCTCCCTCCCTCCCTCCCTTCCCCTCTTTATCTCCTCCCTCCCCCTTTTTCCTCCCTCCCTCCCCCCCTTCCCCTCCCTCCCTTCCCCTCTTTACCTCTTTATCTCCTCTAGTTTATCTCTTCATTGTCTTATCCTCTGCTCATCTCTATAGTTTGTGGTTTGATCTCCTACTTTCTTGATTCTAACTCTAATTACTTGTTGCCATATTTGTTTGAGCAAGTGGGTTTGTGGTTGGTTTTGTGTTTTGTCTTCATTCTTTCCTTTATTCTTATTTTTCTTGGTTTCTGATGTTTATATTATATTTTTTCTCTTCGTCACTCACTTCTTCATATTTTTTTTGTTTTTATTTGCTGTGACATCATTTAAATTGTCCTTCAATGTTAACTTATTTTCTATTTTGTGTGTGTTAAGGGACCCTGTGATGTAGTCAGAATATTGGAGGTAAATGAGTCCTTCAAATATTGCCACGAAACACCACCTACTGTATTATAGAAGGAGCTTGTTTCGTGGCATAAGTCAGGAGGAATCGGAAGCCTCCAAATTCCCATAGCCTACACGATTAAGAAAAGTCGTATAATTGGTCCAGTTTGTATATTGAATTGTCAAGATGATACGAGAATTATAATTTTGTGTCATTTTTCCATGAGATGCCCCGTGTTTAAGGAGTAATTATAGTAGTTTATATATAATTTACCAAAAGTTACAAGGTCGTACCGCCCCCCAAAAAAGGTCTTGAGACTCTTGAACTACAGTACCGTAGTGCTTCCCTCCTAAATAATAACAATAAAAAGCTAAAAAAAAAAATAATAATATGCTGGTAAAAAAAAACTAAAAAAATTGAAGTATTTAAGTAGTGCTTCCCTCCTAAATAATAACAATAAAAAGCTAAAACAATAATAATAATAATTTGCTGGTAATAAAAAAACTAAAAGATTTGAAATATTTAAGATTATATATATAGAGAGAGAAATTAGATAAAAAAAAAATCGTCTCCGAGGCATCTACCACTTTATATTATGACTCCTAAACCCCTTTGGGCTAATACAGATCAAAAGAAAATTAAAATGTAGCCAGAAGGAAAATGTTGTTGCCTTATATGACAGTTGAATGTCTTGTTAATAAGTGGATGTGAATGAAAGATATACTGATTCCTCCAAACTATGCCACGAAACAAGCTCCTTCAATGTAGGTGGTGTTTCGTGGCAGTGTTTGAAGGACTCGCTAACCTCCAAATATCTGACTGCATCACGTGGGTTCCTTAATTGTAATGTTGAAAAGTTCAGATGGAAAATATAGATAACATAATAATAAAGGAGAGTAAATGAATGGTTGTGTGTATGTCTGTTTGTGGGTACGGTAATTATTTAAGGAGGTAATTCGCTTTTGTTACATTGGAGTGCCTTGATTCCTCCAATGTATGCTAAGAAACAGGACCAGAAGAGCAAAATAATAGGGTTCTGTTGCTTGAATAGTTTGGAGGAATCAATTGCTCCAGATTTACAGTAGGCTACCAACACTGAACTTCCTCCATGTCCTTGCTTACAATTCGCCAATAAAATAATCATGCCCTAAGTGGATGTGGCAATGTATTTGTTGCCAAGGTATAGGCCATTGTTGACAGTTATATAGTCATGACATTCCGCTGACAGACTCTAAGGAACTTCTCTCACTCCACATCTTTTCTTATTCCTTCCCTTCCCTCACCGTTTTAACCTTCTCTCTTTCCTTTACACATCTTCTTTCCCTCCCTCACACTTCTGTCCTTTCAATACACATATTTCCTTTCCTCACACTTCTTCTTTCCCTCCCTCACACTTCCTTCCCTCTCTCACACTTCTTGCTTCCCTCCCTCACATTTCTTTCCCTCCCACACTTCTTCTTTCCCTCTCACATTTCTTTCCTCCCTCACACTACTTCTCTCTTTTCATTCTTCTCCAATCATAGCTCCCCAGTCTTCTTTTCACCTTTCCTTTTCCCACCTTACCCCCGCCTCTTTCACGCTTCTGGCCTTCCCACGCTCCTCCCCCACCCCTCCTCCATCCACAATCCCTCCCATTTGTTCCCTCCCCTCCCCTCCCAGTGCTCCCTATTCTTATCCTCTCTCCCTCCTCCCTCACTCCCTCCCTCACTTGTAGCCTGATTAGAGGACCGTCTGTGCGTTGTCAAGCCGGGTGGAGGGAGGGGGGAGTGAGAGGATTAGTGAGGGGGGGGGGGAGGGGGTGCTAAGAAGGAGGGGTAAGGGCGTCAAGGTGGGAAAGAGAGGAGGAATGGAAGGCAGGCAAGGGAATAGAGTAGAATGGAGAGGGACAGTAATGAGGTCGGTGGAAGGGTCGGCATTCATAGGGAGTGAGTGAGTGAGAGCTCGGTGTGGTGGTTTTAAGGGTGTGTGTGTGTGTGTGTGTGTGAGAGGAGAGAGTGAATGAGTGAGGGTGTGAAGGGGAAACTAACATTCAAACATAAACAAAGAGTAATCAACTTACACCACCCATAATTCTATATATTTTATCACCATGTTCCGGTTCATCCACTATGCTACAATATTAATCCTCTTCCTCCCTCTATATCCTTAACCAAAGAAGATGTTAAGCTAGGGAGAGGGAGGAAGGAAAGAGTAGAAGGGAAAGTGAGAACAGACCAAACAATACATCATTACATATTTACAGTATCATATTAGGGTTTTCATCCAATTTATTCGTCTTCCCTAATGAATGTTCTCTGTCACTGCACTTTGTATAAACGAAAAGTATATATATAAAAAAGAGAATATCACACAATAGAATAGGAAAAGTTTCACACAAATATCGAATCTGGTGAGGTGTATATATATTGTAGATGTATGTATGTTTGTATGTATATATGTATGCATGTATGTTGATGTTGGTTACTGATGACGGGTTCCAGCCATATCTCTGGGTTGCTTTTATTAATGTTATGGTCAACAGAGATATTCCTGTGTTGTCTTCGTTTGGGCACTGCTAATTAAAAGATAAAACAGCTGAACTTGCTATACACACACACACACACACACAGAGAGAGAGAGAGAGAGAGAGAGAGAGAGAGAGAGAGAGAGAGAGAGAGAGAGAGAGAGAGAAGCGTTTGTATGTACAGTACAGTAAAGAATTTGAGTTTTGAAATGTTTAATCCTTGGGTGTGTTTATATATATAGCCTAGCTGATTATTTATTGTGTATAGTAACGTGTTTTTACAGATAGACTACCGATATGTTTTATGTATAATATTACTCTGTACCGGTATGTGTGTGTGTGTGTGGGGTGTGTCTGTGTGTATGTATGTATGTGTGTGTGTGTGTGTGTGTTTGTATGTGTGTGTCCCTGCTCTGCGCCAGTTACCTCCTACAGGGACTATATTATACCCCACAGAGCTGACCCTTCTATCCAACCAACCAACCATCCAACCAATCTCACTCACCCTCTTTGTCTCTCCGTTACTACTACTACTACCCTACTACTATCCCTTCAATCTCTCTCTCTCTCTCTCTCTCTCTCTCTCTCTCTCTCTCTCTCTCTCCTCTCTCTCTGTATGCAATCATTGTATATTTTGTATCTAGACTAGCTCAATAAAATAAATCAAATCTCTCTCTCTCTCTCTCCTCTCTCTCTCTCTCTCTCTCTCTCTCTCTCTCTCTCTCCTCTCCTCTCTCTCTCTCTCTCTCCTCTCTCATCTCTCTCTCTCTCTCTCTCTAATTCCACTTCCTTCATATTATATTCACTGGATTAAGAGAAATAAGAATCACCATCATCATAATAAATAAAAAAATATGTTCTGAGAATGCCACGTGGCTGTCATTTCTACCTGTCATGTTGCTCTTTTCTTTCGTTGGCTTAAATTGATGATATAAGCAGGTTCACTGGATGCGCCAATGTGACTAGGATTATTTTAAGTACTTTACTACACAAGTGCCCTTTCGCTTCATAGACTTTAATAAATAGGTTTAAATATGGCGTAAATGTGACTAGGATTATTTTAAGTACTTTTACACACGTTGCCTTTTCGTCTGTAGACTTTTGTTGATGTTATAAATAGGTTTAAGTATGGCGTAAATGTGACTAGGATTATTTTTAAGTACTTTACACAAGTTGCCCCTTTCGTTCATAGACTTATGTTGAGGTTATGATAGGTTTAAGTATGGCGTAAATGTGACTAGGATTA
This sequence comes from Petrolisthes manimaculis, assembly GCA_034508575.1. Classification (NCBI taxonomy): domain Eukaryota; kingdom Metazoa; phylum Arthropoda; class Malacostraca; order Decapoda; family Porcellanidae; genus Petrolisthes; species Petrolisthes manimaculis. The sequence goes on from JAWZYT010002264.1 coordinate 155,377, forward strand.
TTATAAGTGCTGGTAACTTTGCACACGTAGCCCTTTCGTCTGTAGACTTTTCTTGATGTTATAAATAGATTTAAGTTATGCGTAATATGACTAATAAAAAATACGTAATTTGCACATGATTGAAAGCAAGACTAATAGAAATCACGTTTAGTTTATTACAATCTCAGCTGTAGAAATTTACCTTATATTTCACCATAGAAAAAGAGGGCTAAAAACTAGCCTAAATGTGTTGTGGAGAAAAGAAAATAAGTGATTTATATATCTAGTAGGGTTTGAGTACTAGGCTATAGGGACAAAAACTCTACCCTATTTGTTAAATTTACATAGAGGAAAGGGAACGGACGTACAATATTTGATCCCTACATGGTTGTCTGTCATATATTACATGTGTGTTTAGTATATTGAATTAAATCTGTTGTGTAATAATATATATTTTGATTAATTTTTACCGTATAGAATAAATGATGAAACTTTTGTCATTTAATGTTTTCTATTTCCAGATGAATTATGAACCTTTGTTTATATAAAAGTATACAGTATATAATATATATGTTTTCTATTTTGCAGGTGAGTTGAGAGTGTGGAGATGATGGTGTTGGTGGTGGTGGTGTTGTAGGAGTGAAGGTAAAATACAGTACTTTATATTGTTGTTGTGTATTGTATCCACCATTAGTCAGTGTAGGGGAAGGATTTTATGACTTATGTCCTTCTTAGTGACTTAGTGAGATGTGTAGCTGGTACTGGATATAGTTGTGTGTGTGTGTATGTGTGTATTTGTGTGTAGGGAAGATAGAACACACTCACACTATTCAAATAAGAAAGTCATCATGTGTGTATGTGTGAGTGTGTGGGTGGGTGGGTATGGGTGTAGGGAGGACAGACACACTCAAACAAGGTTAAATAAAGCAAACATGATTCCAAGAAAGAGGGTCATCGTGTGTGTGTGTGTGTGTGTGTTTAGGACAGAACACGCTCAAACTAGGTTAAATAAAGTCAACAAGACACCATGACGATAATATGAAGACTGGTGGGAAGATGGTCGTCATTGTCGTAGAAGGTCGTCCATGTATACTTAAGTAGTTCAGTTCTAATATCCTCCTTCCTTCCTTCCTTCCTTCCTTTACGTTCAGTCCATGTTACTTTTCTACTTTATACAGTATACTTCTTCTTTCTCTGCCCAATTCACTCTTTGTCTGTCTTACTTCCCTACTATCCTCGTCTATCTTACTTCCCTATTTATCCTCCTTCCTTCCTTCACGTACATGTTACTCTTCTACTTTAATCACTACGTCCTTTCTTATTACTTGCCCAATTCACTTTCGTCTATGTTACTCTCCCTACTTATCCTCGTCTATCTTACTTCCCTATTTATTCTCCTTCGTTCCGTCACGTTCAGTCTATGTTACTTTTCTACTTAATCACTACCGTACTTTCTTATCTACTTGCCCAATTCACTTTCGTCCATTTTACTTCCCTACTTATCCTCGTTTATCATACTTTCCTTACTTCATTCATGCCTTGTTTGAGTCTGGTTCTCTGCTTCCCTCACTCATTGTTTATTTGCTTTTTCTTCCCCTTGTCATGTTTATTCGTACTCTGTCTCCCCCCCCCCCTTCATCCTGTACTCCTTCCTCCTTCTCTCCTTATGTATCCCTTCCCTTCATCCTTATGTAGCCTACTCCTTCATCCTGTACTCCTTCCTTCCTCCTCCTTCCTCCCTCCCTCCTTATGTATCCTACCTTCTTCCCTTCATCTGTATTCCTTCCTCCTTTCCTCTCCCCATATTATTATTTCTTCCATTTCTCTCCCCCCCTATTCTTCCTCCATTTCTCCTCCCCTTTTCAGTTCCTCCCCTCCTCTACCATTTCTTCCTTTCCTTCCCTTTTATTCCTCCACCTCCCATTCTTCCATTCCTCCCCCCTTTTCTTCCTTTCCTCCCCCCTTTTCTTCCTTCCTCCCCCTTCCCTCGCATGTTTGTGGTGGTGATAGTAGCATCATGTGGCTGGATCACTTTACAGGCAATCTGGGTACACAAGACCTCGCTGTTCAGGCAGGGGGGAGTGGGGTATAGGGTATAGGGGGTAGGTGGGAGAGTTGGGGAATGGGGTATAGGGGTAAGTGGAG